>RANY01000022.1:0-89965 GCA_009805235.1 Neurospora pannonica FGSC 7221
ACCCTGCGCTTCTTGACCCTCAGTTGCTAGGCCAAGAAGCTGCCGCCGCCGCCGAGGCCGCAAGTGCTACTGCCGCTGCCGCCGCCGCAGTAGCGAGCAGCCTCTCGGCTTCCGAACAAGCCCACCAATCCCACCAGAGTCCTCCCGAAGTGTCACCATCTATCCCCGCGACTACACCCTCTCAGCCCTGGGGCGAGATCACCTACACGGCCGATGCTTTTCAGACAATGCCGGCTGGCGACTCTGCCCCTCACACAACGGCATCGCTTACCAAGGGCGGTTTCCGTCTCGAGACAACCTCCAAAGCTCGTCATTCACGAGCGAGGTTCAACGCGACAAGGAGAAAGCAGGTCCAAGAGGTGCGTAAGATCGGCGCTTGTATCCGCTGCAGGGTTTTGCGAAAGACTTGCTCCCCTGGAGAACCCTGCGATACATGCCGCAAGGTCCTGTCACCACGTGTATGGCGCTCTGGATGTGTACGTACCAAGTTCTCGGAGCAGCTGGATCTGTACTCTGCTGGTGTCCAAATTGTCCTAGCACAAGGCAGGATCAACACTTTCAAGCAAGCTATGGTCCTTAGCAACCATGGTCTAGTTATCGAAGCATGCCACTTCCCGGAGCTCTCTTCGCATTTGCGACTTCAAGTTTTACAGCGTGATGGGATCAGGGAAGCAGATGGAAAGGTCACCACGGCAGTACCATCAGATAAACCTCTGGATTACCCAATTATCATGGTTGATAACGACACACAGGACGTTCCTGCCCGTCTTGAGTCATACATGCGTGAAGTTCTTCCTGAGCTCATTAAGCGGGAGCCGTCCAACTTCATGCAAGTTACTTTACAAACTGCCCTTGAAATTGCCAGCACTACCAACGATGAGCTGCTCAAGAAGTCCCTCGAACTCTGGGGACTAGTGGAAATATTGGACAGAGAGCGCCAATGGACAATCTCGGTGAAGTCTACTCTGGATGATATGGTTATCAGTCACATCAAGGAAGAGACCCACGAGGAAGTTTTCACTACGATTTGTCTGCAGCTTGCGGCAGCAGCAGAGCGGAAGGCGGCTGCTACCAGCAAAACCCTTCTAACAGGCATGCAGAGGGTGTTGCAAGACAGCAAAGTCAAAATCGACTTCGGCATGTATTTTGCAACCCTGATCTTGCTGAACTGTGTGGAAAAATCGACGTGGGCTTTCAAGGCCTGGGAACAACCGAACCTGAGGACGATGTGGCCATTAGAAAAGGATCCAGGTAGCTTTGCTCAGCAGGGCTATGTCATCGCCGACTTGCTGCGGATGCTCTTGACGATCCGTAAAGCCCTTCCGCGCACAGCTCACAGGGAGTCGGATGGAAAACTGGTGACCGAGGAACAAGACCCTGCTATCAAAGCGTACTTTGAAGCAGTCAGTCTCAACTGTAAGATTTACACCCACTTTAGTTTCTTAGTTGTTGGTTTCACTAACCTGTTCCGTGTGTTCCAGTCGCCCAAATCAAGTCGAAACAAGAGCAACCAGTCTTCTCTCCTACCGATCCTCGATCATTTGAGTTCCTCTTTTCCTCGACGCTCTTACTCCCAGCGGCGGAATAAGTAAAACCTTTTCTTGATATGGTCAACCATGTCAAAGAAATAGCTTGGCATTCGGCCAACGTGCTCAACATATCGGCACGTTTGAAGCCAATGCAGATGGATGCTTTTTAGCATCGTATCCATCTGCTCATCCCACGACCCCCCCACCTAATACCTAAGCTGTTTTCATACAGCGCTCAAAAAGGAAAGCGGTCGTCGGTCTCTCCTTTTGTCTTTTGAAACCGGCGTTTTATGCTTATGCTGCACTCGCACGCACGTACACTGTCACGAATTAGATGGTTCGGATGGGTTAGATGAAAAAGTTCTCATCCTCGGTCGGTCGGTGTTCCATCATCGATCCAACAAGTGTAGAGATGGGAAGGGGAACGGGACAGAATCAGGTTTGAGTGAGTTTTGATCACAGACATTAGCGGGCATACCTTATGGATTTTCTTCCTCTTTTTTTCTTGGTTTTTTTTTTCTCGACGAATATTTGCGCGGGAATATGGGATTACGTTTTGTTTGATAGACCAAAATACCCCTGTGGTTTGATACATTAGGCAGTTTTTTATACCATTTAGTTTAACTGTAATCTCCTACCTTGCTTGTGCTGGATATGATTAGGTATCATATGTCGTCTTTATACATGAATGAGGACTTATACCAAAAGAGTGGAAATCGACAGACACGGACTGATTATTTATGTGCATATTGATAATGATGTGTGTGTGTGTATTGAAACAACCAACCGAACACCCACAAATAATGAACGCCACGCTGTCTGAATTAAGGAGACAAATGAATCTTGATCTTTTTGCCATTCCCTCCCTCCTGCACCAGCGCCGGCCTTGTCCCATGCTTTTCTTTCTGTCTCATTTCCATTAACACTGAGCGGCATCATACAGTATCCTCCATCAACATCTTATCCGCGTGCAAAAGACCCTAGCCTTGATACCGAGAATCGAACCCCCAAGAGAACCAGCCCCATAAAGGACATCTAATGATTTTTTCTTCGTACACTCTCCAGACAACACATTATTGTACCCATATTACCCACTACCAACTTCCCCGAGAGGAACTCCATCAATCCCCCAAGCATGTCGCGACCAAGACATTCTGATCAGGCATGCGTCCCAACCTCCCTCTGCCTCCGCACAATATAATAAGTAATCAAACTCTTCGGATCATCCCTGACGCCCTCTCTCTTCACCGCATCCCAAAACCTCTGATCGCCCACCCTCGCATGCAGCGCCACACACAACTGCACGGCATCCATGCGCACCGCGCTATCCGTGCTTTCCAGGCACTTGGCCGCCAGCCCAGCGAGGGTATCCAGCTCCTGCTCGGTAGGCGTGAACGGCGTCGCGGAGGCTGCTGAGCTTTCGACCACCTCCTTGAGGACGTGCATTCCCATACTAAGGGAGCGTGCGCCCGGTCCTCCAGCTGCAGCTGTGTTGTGCTGCTGGTCCTTATCMAGCAGCGCCTCGCGGAGCGTGTTGGCCAGCACGAGGGTGATCTCGGTAGGGTCGCCKAGGGTGATGAGCTCGTCGGCSAGCAGCTCCATKCCGCTGACGATGTGGGAGCGGCTGTCGTAGGCGGCGCGGGCGCGCAGCAGGCTCTCGAGACCGCGGGAGACGTGGGGACGGAAGTTGTCGCGCAACTTCTTAAGGAGCAGCTTGATGGTGGCCAGGATCTGGGCCTTGACGTCCTGTTGCTTCTCGGCGGGGATGTGGGGGATCTCGGCGGGACGGGCTTCGAGGAACTCGAAGAGGCCGGAGAGGAGAGCGTCGAACTTGTCGTCGGTGAAGATGGCGCCCCCCTTGGGATCGCGGATGATGCCCTGCAGCTTGCGGAAGCCGTGGACGTCGAGGGACTTGGTCTTGACCTTGGAAATGCCACTGTCAAGGAGGCGCGAGTTTTGCCTGGTCCGTTCGGGGGAAGAAGGAATGGGAATTTCGCCCATGCCATGGCCGTTCTCGCCATCATACGATGGCTGTGGCTGCTGGGGAGTAGCGGCACCTTCATTTACCGGCTTAGGCTCCAAAACAGGACCGGTATAGGTGGACTGTGGTTCAGCCTGTCCTGCGGTGAATGGGTCCTCATACACTTGAACAGACCTGAAAGGGCTATCAGGCACGATCTCAACGGCCTCAATAGGCACTATAGCAATCTGCGGTTGCTGTGAATCCTCCGTAGGCGACGGTGTCTTCTGGGTTGGCAGTACAGCGCTGGGTACTACCAACGAGAGCTCTTCATCTTTGGATGGGCTGCTCTCGGGCAACGGTATCTGAGCAGGGTCTGGCATGACTCTTGAAGGCGAGGTAATTATGGGTGGTTGAGGCGACTCCGGCGCTAGAGGTGACCGGGGAGAACGAAGACCAATTGCGCTGGTAGGCTTTGTTGGACTAGGAATACCGGACACCGGAATTGGAATGCCAGACTCGCTGCTATTCGTGGAATGACCTTGCTGAGGCCTAGGGATTGCCTTCTTCGGGGAGATGACGAGTGTCTGCGTCTTTGGGCTCGTGACGGTCTTGACCCTAGGTTTTGGAGGCGGACTGGTTGGCTCGGCGGGAGGTACTTCATTCCTCACCGAATATGGACCCGCCGTTGCCGGTCGAGCAGCTACTTCAGGCCTTCTTTTGCCGGGCCGCATTGGTGCCCCCAAAAGGCCCCCCGAGCTAGTACCAAACGCTGATTTTGTTGGTGCGGGAACAGCTGACGCTGTGGTAGCAGAAGCAACGGATGCTTGGGAGGTTGATGAAACATTTCTTGTCGTCCCCACGGGAGAGAAATGAGCCATGGCTGAACCAGGCCGCGGCGGCTGGTTTTTCGACGATGCCATGGCCCTCTTCTGAGCAATAATGGCATCGCGCACGCTCGGCTTGGGAGCCCCCATAACGCTCTTGGAGAGACCCATGCCAGGGCGGGCTCCTCCTGCTTCAGTCCTACTGTGAGCATTAGGGTTATTAGGGTCCTTTTGAAGCAGCTTTTGCGCGGTCGAGTCAAGCTCGTTCATTATGTGAGTCGCCCGGGCCGGCCATATCCCGGAGAAAGTCCAATATGTTGCTCGCATCTTCTCTCTGACGCCAGGGTTTGCATCGGCCAGGCCCTTCTTGATGCATTTCTCAATCAGATCTAGGCCGCCAGTGTGTTCGACATGGTTTTTATGATGTGCCATTTTGGTAAGCATCGTTTTGAGCCACTCAGTGGCATAGAGCCTCGGCTGAACGTTCTTGTCTTGACAGGCCATCCAGATGTGCTGCATAAGGCGATTGGTATAGCTGACCTTGCCAAGGATGGTGTTGATTGTGGCATTGGCTTGCGCGGAAGCAATCTTCTTCGTGGCTGCGCATAGTTTGACAAATGTCTGCATGAGGATTTCCACCATGGGATCCATACCTGGACCGTAAGCTGTCGCAATGTCCTGGACAAGAGCGCAGCCTTCTTTGGACAAGCTGGTTCTGAGGGAGGTGACCGCTTTGATGATGCCATCAAGTAGCGCTCGAAGCGCAGCGAGAAAGGAGTCGTGGAAGTCCGAGACGGCGTTTCCAGCGATAAGTCTCCTCAGTTTGGTCATGCTTTCCTCCCGCTTCAGCCAGTTCTGTTCTGTCTCCCTTCCGTCGAAGAACATGTGCATATCTCTGAATATATCGTCCAACTCACGTTGTGTGTTCACAAATTGTGGTTCGACCGGCTCGGGGCGGCTATCTAGTCCCGGCGTAAGGGGGCGCTCGGACGAGAGAGCAGGCACGCTGGCGGATAGGTTGGTTCGTATGGGGGCGGGCGCAGGAGCGCGTGTGGACACCACCGGTTCATCCAGGTCCATCATGTCGTTTTGCTGGGAGGAAACGGAAGAGGACGGATTGTTAAGCTCTTTCACGATGGCTTGCTCGATTGCAGGCCTGACCTTGAAGTTCTTGAGTTGTCTCTTCAAATCCGACTTGGCGGCATTGGGCGCATTTTTGAAGAGCTCAATGACGGTGGTTTTAGCAACGTCGCGGACTGATCCATCGGCGTCTTCGAGAAGCTCCATCAAGGTTGGAACGTAGCCTCGAAACTGTAAGCCTTGCTCTTGGTGCGTCTGTAGTAGCCAATGCATGCTCATCTCCTTCGCCCTCGGGTTCTTGCCCACCATGGCAATGTTGCGCACAGAGCGCTCGACGTCCACAGGCGCGACCTTGTAAAGGGTTGTCAATGCTTGGATGGCGAGCTGGCGGAATTTGTCCTTCTGGTCGCCAAGCTTGTCGACAATAACGGGGAGTGTGTGCGGCGCCTCCTTGGCCAAAAACTTGGGATCCTGTCTGGCCAAGCGAGCGAGCAGGTGGTTGAGCGTAGTGAATCCGGCATTAACGAGAACGGGGTGTTGTGCAGTCGAGGCGATATGAAGCGCTTCGAAAAGCGGCGCAAAGCATGAGCCGGGAACATTGTGTTGCTTGATGCTCGCCTTCACGGTGGTGATGCGGTTCGCTTTGGCGTCGACAGAAGCATCGGTGCGCAAGATGGCGAGCAGGTCGGCGACCTGCTCATCGGTAATTCGTTCCGCCATACCCTCCGACGAAGAGGTAGCGGCTATGATTTTTTCGCGTCAAAATCGCCTTGGGTACGATGTTGGCGGAATCGAAGTCGGTCGCGCGATGTGAAGGAGCGGGAGGCGACAATAGGTCGAGAGACGGGGTGGAAGCAAAACAGGAGAAAAGTTTGGTGGGTTGCACAAGTTCGAGCTATTAGTAAACAACTCGTGCAGAAGGAAAGGAGGGCGCGTGACGGATCGGAGGTATCGTGCAACTGTAAAAAGGACGTTTGGACCGAGTCGCGCGATGAGGGAAAGGCGTTTGTTATAGGGCGCAGCAGACGGCGACGATACGGAGTCCGTTGGATGGCTTTTGGAAAAGTGAAGTCCAGGTTGCGATCGTCGTGGTGAAAAGAGAATCTCGGTGCTGTGTTTAGTAAGATGGGCATGGAATACCATGGACCCCTTCGAATGACAAAAAATGATGGACAGGTATGCTCGGTATAATCGTGCACGGGTGGGCCGTGGATCGAGCGTGGATTCGTCAGAAACGGGGCCAGGTCCTTGTGAAATTTCCCCAATTTCCCCAGGCGCGCCCAATCTGCGCCAAACAGGGGGCCCTCTTTTGCCTGCCCACACTGCGCCTGGCCCCTTGCACCACAGAATCGCCCACGGTCGCAGCGGCGCCCTCCCTGCTTGCCCCGCTCCCACGAGGGAGCTCCAACGTTCTCCCCCACCATCGGGTCACGGCGGGGCCGAAGCTCGGAAGCTCCCGAATCACCAGGGGCCGTCTTACCCTGACACGAGCCTGAGAGCCGGGGCGGTTCACCGTTCAGCTGGAGCTAGCCAGCAAAACAAACTCTTTGACGTACAGATCTTGCACCCTTAACTCTCCGTGCTCTTCACAACCAAACATTCACGCTCTTGTTTCCCTGGCGGTGATCTACCTTTTATGTCCACCATGACCGTCCGCTCGCAGATCGCTACTGAGCCCTCACCGGCCGCCGCCGCGCCCAGTGTCGTTCCGGCTCAACCAACCCCAGAACCTGCCCCAGAGTCTGCCCCTGGTTCTCAGGAGGAACATGATCTGGATCACCAAGGGCAAGGGAAGGATGACAAACATGACGATCGCGATCGAGATACGCCMAAGTTTCCACATCCCAAGCTTCGTCTAGAGATCCGCGATCTCGACCATCCCGGCGCGGTCAAGTTTCTCGGCGCAGTCAACGCGAGCACGCTACTCTCTGACGCCGTCAAGAACGTCCAGCGGCTCTTGTACAGGTCGGCAGCAGACAAGCACACGACATGTCCGCCAACCCGGTCCGTAACCGTTATCCTACGGGACATGGACGGCGTGGCTTATACGACTGGGGTAGGACACTTTTCGAGTTTTGACCATTAATGCCCTGCTTTCTTTCTTATTTCATCTGTCTACTTCCCTTTTATATGTGTGATCTTGTAACCACTCCGTTGCCCGCCCTCTACGATTCCATCATCTACCTTACCTACTCAGCCCTCCCTCTCCACTACCTAGACTTGCGCACCCCAAGTTCCCAACCCATGAGTAGTAAAGTATAACCAAAGCTAAAACCCCTCCCAAAAAAGACCGACCTCGACCCCGACCACAAAGAAATCCACTTCTCCCTCTCCTACATCGCCGCCCACATCCCGTCCTCCCCGCCCTCCCGCCTCCCCGCCGAACTCACCGGCGTCCTCACGCACGAGCTCGTCCACTGCTACCAATGGGACGCCCACGGCAGCGCGCCGGGCGGCCTGATCGAGGGAATCGCGGACTGGGTCCGGCTCAACTGCGACCTGAGCCCGCCTCATTGGAAGCGGGGGGGCGTGAAGGTCGATGAGCCGTGGGATAAAGGGTACCAGCATACGGCGTACTTTTTGCAATATCTGGAGGGAAGATTTGGCGAGGGGACGGTAAGGCGGATCAATGAGGGATTGAGGAGCACGAGGGAGTATGAGGCTAGGGAGTTTTGGGTCAGTGTGCTCGGGAAAGAGGTGGAAGAGTTGTGGGGTGAGTATTGTGCGAGTGTAAGTGGTGATGATGGGGAGGGAAGTGCCTAGGAGGTGAGTGCGAGAGAATTGGAGCAGAGCGATGTATTCATAAGCTAGCGATGCGTTTGGAGTTCAGCCTATATATATCCATTCCAGCCATGACTGTTTGAATATGGCCGTCTTAAATGCGGCGTAGAACGTCTATTTATGTGATGTGGAGCTAGATCAAGGTGTTGATACTCTTATACTGTGTCTTCGACATTTCGTAGGCTCTTTCAAATCCGTGAGGGCTCATTTAAACGCCCTCTACACTTAGTTGTTGTCCAACAAAGATTACCCAAAACCAAAGAAATGCCCAACGAATGCCCAGACACCATACACAAATAGGACCCACAACCTGTATAACGCCGAGCCCAGATGCCGATAATGATCATAATAGTGAAGTTCCGGAATGAAGAGGGTTTGTAGCGCCCGATACGCTACAAAGGTCGATGAATTTAAGCGTGTTGTGGCTGACGGGCAATCTCATCAGTTTCGCTGATGACACTGCCAACATCGGACCAACTGCCGGGAGTGGCAATCCCATCATCGCTATCGCTCATGTCATCAAAATCCTCGGCTCTGGAAGAGACCGCGTCCAAGTTTTCAATGTGCTCTCCAGAGTCCGCTACTGACATCGTGTCCGCAGGCGTGAGCTGCCCTGCGCTAACCATCTCAGCCTCAGACATGGGCTCGGTCGGGGTGACAGGCAACGGGGAGTAAAAGCCGGGGTTTCCGGAGGAGCCTTGAGCCCACTCCTGGATAGAAGCATAAGCCGTGGAACGGTCATCCTGCCCAGCAGTCATGTACTCGTCCTCGTCCAAGTCACGCTCGAGAGTGTCGGTCGTGCTGCGGGCCGTAGTAGGTGTAGGGGCTCCGGACCGCTCGTGGTTATCTTCCGATGCAGTGACGACGGCTTCTGACTGTGACTGTGACTCGAAATCGAACAAAACCTCATTAGGAGGAGCAGTGACTGAGACTCTGGGCTCCGGCGAAAGGGTACGGGAAACGGGAGATTGAAGACCTGTCGGGGTGGCGTTGTAGATGTCTGACCTGTGCTCCGATACCATCTCGTCTTGGCTAGGAGCCATCAAGCGGGTTTCCTCGTCGACCATGTTGATGCGTTCGTCCAGCTCGATACCAAACTCGTCACTGAAGGGATCCAGAACCATGGCGGCAGTCAATCCACAGACACCAGGGGCCGCAGCACCACGGCCACCACCACGGCGTCTAAGCACATCATTCTCGGCACCCCGGACATCAGCGCCCGTATTGTAAACAAATGTCCCAGGTCCAGCTGCCGTGTCCTCACTAAGGAAATCGTCAAAGCTCGAGCCGCGGGTAGAAGATGCTGGTCGGTGTGTAGTAGAAGTAGATTCGCCGCCGGATTCCCTCATCATCTCTGCACGCTTGGCGTTCCAGTACATCAGTTCCTCCCGTTGCCTGCGCTTGGTCTCCTCATCGGCGTCAACACCGACGTCGGCACGAGACTGGTAGAATCCGTGTGCATCTTCGGGACGATTGAAGCGGGGGTTGTTGGGGTGTCGGCGGGGATCGTCGAATTCGTCATCCCAGCCTTGGAAGGCAAGGGCGATGCGTTGGCGGAGATCGTTGACTCGGCGTCGCACCTCGGGCGACTCGTAGATGGCTATTGCGGCTACGGTGGCGACCGATACGGCAATGATGCCAACTGAGGCGATAGCAGCAGCTTGGTTAATAGGCGGCATCTTTTGATAAGATAGTGGGTGGTTTGGCCCAAGGACGGGCTCGAAAGAAGGTGTGCGAGAGAGGATGATGAGATATCGATGGCAGAAAGGGGAGAAATCAATAGGTCTATCGGGAATGAACAAGCTCCCCCGGTTTATACAGGTCGGTGGGAAAGATGGATAACTTCAACAATGGAATGGGGGCATGTCGGGAGGAGAGTTCTTGAATGCTAAATGGAGGCAAAAAAGATACAGCACAGGTCAGGAGGCAGCCGACGGTGGGCGGGATGAAAGAGAGGCGTAAAGTTCAAATAACTGATTCGAAATGGAGTCCCAGGCAGCATCTAGACAACGCACGAGGATGAAAGCTTGCGTGGCCGCCAAAATGGGTGTTTTTGCCACCAGGGGTTCTCTCTCGCTGAGTCCCGCGCTGATGGGTCAGAATCAAACAGGCGAGTAACAGCGGGTTTGTCTTCGTGATGCAACCACCGGCGATGCCCACTCATTTTCGCGGGGTGGACAAGGGTCTGAATGGAGCTGGGGGAGCACAGGAAACGGAGCATAGGTATGGATAGACATCCCACAAACACGTGAGCGTGTCAAGGTTGTCGGTGTAAACAGCAACGAAGAGTTGACAAGCGAAAGAAAGTAACGAGTCTCACCTTGTCCCGCTAAAGGAAGCGGCATGTTTGAAGTCGCGGTCGAAACTTGGGGGCCCCCTCCAAGTCCCAGATGTGGTCACGGTAGATGATGACAGACGAATATGGGTTGAGAGAAGAAAGACAGGTGAACGAGAAAGATAAAAGGCGGGAAAGGCTTGGTTAAAAGCTCGGGTGAATCAAGGAAAGCTCGAAAGGCTGGCCGGCGGGTTTAGGCACGGTCATCATCATGATCGAAAACAGCAACCCACGGTCCGACCCTTTGAAGCCCTGTTCTGTTTGACAGCGGGGGGCAGGGTAGGGTAGGGCAGGGCTGGCTCTCGCCTGCGCTCCCTTTCGCAGCGGGCATCAATCGTCAGTGCATTGTTTGAAGCCAGGCGGTGTTGCGTTGGCGCAACCCGGACCACACCCATATATCGGCCACATCTTCCTTGACCGTCCATGTCTCGAGAATTTCGATATGAGTTGAGGCATTCTTCCGCCCTCAAAAACGAGGGGCGGGCTCTAACCGAAGCCATGGACATTGGCCACGGGATCTCTTCAAGCAAGGGCCTCAAGCCCACAGAAACCAACCAGTGATCCACGAACAGCGCAGCATCAAGTGCCGAAGGCGATCTTCCAGTTGGCGGCTTTGAGCTACAGGGCTATGAATGTTTCAAAGTTCAAACCAACCTCCCAACATTCGACAGCAGCGGAAAATCAGCCTCTGGCGCGTTTCGCGCCATTATCACGAAGCCTCTCCTCCTGGAGGATGACACGATGATTTTCTCGACTTTTTCCCTTCGACTTGAAATTCTGGCACAGGTAGAGAAGTCTTGGCTACCTACCTACCCCAACTGTGCGATTTACAGGGGTCCATCCTGCATCGGTTATGAGATCATCACGCACCATCAACAACGTCTATGTTTTTGACTTACCGATAATATACAACAGAATGTGTTCATCCCTCGGAAGCTCGCTGGCGTGTATATATCAGATAAAAGGACGCAAAACAAGGGACGGAACTGGGTCGTCAAGGTTGAGGTTCTCATCGCCCAACACCGTTTCAAAGAATCCAGATGGAATGTACCTAGGGGCCGACCGCCGGATCCGATAGACGGAGCCCTGTGGCCCTTTAGCGCCGGGAAACCACGTGCTACCTAGGGAACGAGACAGTTCGCTATTGATATCGTTCAGCGCCGAGAACACTGAAGGAGGGAAAGCAAACGACCCGGATAAAGCGACTGTGTTCGATTCCAAACGGCCTGTGTGGGGCCATACAAACTCGCTGTTAGAGACAGCCAAGACTGCATGCTTAGCATCTGTCGTTTTTAGGCGCGCAATCATCACCAAATGCCATTCCCCAAATGCGCACTCGAACATCGCGATAACGTCCAGCGACAACGTCCAAATCAACGTCCAAATGAACACTCCTTCGCAAATTCTCACGCGGGGGCCTCCCACCGGCCCCCTGCAACCCCGGAGCTAACCCTAACCCTAGGTTTCTGGGCGGCCCGACACTCTGCCATTGGTCGGACAGGTTCCACACAGGCCGTTTGGAAAGGCACACAGTCGCTTTATCCGGCTCGAAAGCAAAGGATCAATGCATGCACGTAGGGATTTCAGAGGAGCACTCGCGCAAAAGCCACGGTGTGGGATTCTATGGATTTGCGGGGACAGTGGTATCGCCAGAAACGTGAAAGTGACGGGAACGCTTGGACGGGATGACGGTCCTGGCGTCCCATCGGCTCAAAAACAGCCAAGAACTGTTTTGTCACTATTTTTTTTGGAGACACCTCCAGGCACATGGCTATCATGTGATAGCTCTCTCAGGCTCTGTAGCGGTTTCTCCAAGGTGCCAAGCCTCACCCACCGTGCATAAGGTATCTCTGGTATGTACGTCGAAGAGATTTTGTGTCTCTTCATCTCACAGTTTTGCAGGGCAGATGTGGCCTCTTTACGATACGACACGAGACAAGTCAGAGTGAATTTAAGTTCCTCAAGACTTCTTGAATCTGTCTATGGCCAGTGTGACCTTTTTTCAAGATTACAGACCTCTGTAGCACAGCTTGGCAGAAACAGAGAGAGACCTCGTGGGCAACAGGCGGTCCTAACAGTTAACGAGGGCAACTGGCCAAGCAGTGAGCAGAGGAACAAGCCAAGGGCCAAGTGTGGCACCAAAATGAACGATAGGATTGTAAGTTGATCAGTTCTCTCAAAAAAAGGGTTGACAAGACCTGCAAGAAGATTAAAAGATGCGATCAGACATAGATGGATGGCGCTGGATCGTCTTATCCCGTCCGTCGTCACTTTGTCACCCCCAAACGGCAAGCCAAGCAGCTTGTGCATATTTGTGTACCGTACCCGAAGTCTCGGCACTCAGGGGTTTTGTTTTGTTTAACGTCTCATCCCAAGTTTGGTAGGCAAGGTAACAATTGCCAGCAGTTTCGTGTTTTGCATCATACGGTTTTTTCTTGGTAGGTTTGTTGATAACTTCCGGAGCGGCAACCTCCAGTCACTGTGTTAGTGATTTCCACTTTCTTACCTGAATCAGTAACATCATCACAGCGGAGTCCCATGAGATAAGCTTTTTATTAAACCATATGCRATGGGGATCCATTTTCCATGGGTCCCCGACGAAAAAGCTAGCGCCATGCATTCGACTGGATACGTAGCATTGCTAGCGCAAATTCGATGGTGGAGATCAAGATCCGACAAAAACCGGAGCGGGAAATCGGAACTCGAGTTCATCACGCGCGCACCAACTTGATTTCCCTTTCTGGCGATTCGCTTCTGGTCGGAGGTTCGGCATCGGCGCGGTGAGATGGCATAAGTTGTTAGTCGGAACAAGCGGATAGACCTCCATCCCCCGGAATCCACAGCAGGTTCGTTGAACAAATCACCAACCAACAAACTCTCATGAGATAATCCCCGCTGTTGTGAAATCCAGGGAATTCCTGACTGTTGTTGCTGCTGCTGCTGCTTCTGCTTGAATGGTAACATGCCTGACTGAGTGTAACGCACTGGGACACGTTGTTCAGCTTTTATCGATGTTATCGATGTGTTGTGCAATAGCGAAGGCTCGGCATCGGGAAGGCAAGTCGATTCGCATCACTTGTCCCATGTTATACATGGCATTTTCCGACTGCAAGATGGAAAGAAAGGCCCTAGATCTCTGGTGTAAGGATGTTAGGTATACAGCCAATGCTTGGCTTGTTTCGTCGTAGTATCGCAAAAGAGGCGGCATCTGCCTTGCAAGTTGCAAAACTGTGAGATGATGCTTCATGCCGAATGCCTTCTCATTTCGCCATTTCTTGCCAAAAGGTACGTACAACCAGCTAAGAAAAAAAAAAAAACAGGTATCATATGAAAACCAAAACCAAAAAATCATAACGCCGAACCGTGTCCAAGGACCGCCTTTTATCGCTCCAAAGTGCTGTGACATCCCAAATATTAAGCCAGATAAATGTGAAAGCGCAAGAGCCAGAGAATGGGCGAGCCTTGGCGCAGTGACAGAGCCCTGAGATGCTGTGTTGAGTGCCAATGACGCCTAATCAGGCGTCTTCCTGCAGGTGCCGATGGGCAGTGATGGAGGTTATGTCGCCGAAACATGGAATATCCGACCGCAGCTGTATGTTCGATGTGCTGGAAGACGCATATTGCGTGATAAGCCGCGTTGGCCCACCCTCAGTCTTCCATCACTGACTGCATCAGCCCCTCCTCACAGGTCTTTCATGAGAGAGAACCCGTTGTGTTGTCGGGAGTTCTCGATGGCTCTTGCGCAGTTATGGTATGAAGTTGAAAAAAGGTGTTGTGAGCAAGTCCTTAGTGCGACTTGCTGCTCGAGGCGGAGCTACCGGACTCGGAGCCGGAGATGGACGCAGCCGAAGAGCCCTCCTTCCGAGCCTTCTTCTTCTCGCTGTGGTGACAGTCAGCATCAAGTTCCATGGGCGCTGCCACGAATCGTCAAGGGGGGCTTACTGAGTAGCACGGTCGAGGAGGGTGCACTGCCACTTCTGGTCCTTGGTCTTAATGACGAACTTGACGGCACCCTGCTCAAGGATGCTCTTGATGCGAGTATCCTGAGCGGGAAGGGCGGCAACCTTGGAACCAGACATTGTTTCGGAGGAGGAGGGTGTAGAGCTTGAAAAGTCTTGGATGTGTATGTAAGGAGATGGTGTGTTGGCGTCGACTAGACGAGCAAGCAAGTTTGCAAGATAGGATAATTTGAGAAAGCTGTGAAGAGTGGAAGATGAAGCTGGCTTGGGGTGAAGTTCGGAGGTAGAAGAAGGGGGAAGCAGTTATATAGTTGGAGCTAGGAGGGTCACGGAGAACAACTCGCAGCGGCTCCTTGAGTTGTTTGAACCGTGTCCCACCCCACAGGCCGTGTCACTAGACATGGAACCATTCGGAGCCGATCAAAGGGCTTGTGGACCCTGCTTTAGGGCGCAACTTGATAGCAGACAGCTGCAAGAAGCAGAACGTGAAAAAGAGGGGATCACGGGCGAGGACCTGGCCCTAAACAAGCACATTGGATGGTTTAATGAGCGATTTGTTAGCAAGCCGTGGACCCACGCCGTCCTGCATCTGCGCTTGCAGCAAGCATACTGTGTAGAAACCCCTGGTATCCCGGCAACTCTTGCGCTATCTCGCGGGGGACCATCGCCTCGAAAGTCCAAGGTCCCTGTGCTTGGAAACCAGACTAATGCCTCGAGGCTTCTTTTGTCACTTTGTGCGTTAATCCCGTCCAACTGTCCAATGCTCCAATCGTCATGCGTGGGACACCGGGCCTCACACCCCGCCCTTATGTCGGCAGCTCACCAGTCACCACAGTACCCCCTGGCTGGTCGGTACGTGGGATTTTCTGGAATTCCTAGAGAAGATAGGTTATTCCTGGAATCTTAGGCTTCTTTCCTATCCTGCATTCGCCTCTAGAACATTGGCAATTTTTCTTGGTCTGGTGTTGATGGGTATAACGTTGTCAATGAGCGGGGTTCGTTGAGTAGAGATCGTAAAGATCGGGGCAGACGAAGAGGAGACACTGTGGGGCTCAGGGGTTGCGGACGTGCAGTCTGGGGAGACAGACGGCTGGAGCTGATCTGGCCACAAAGCTTTTCGTTGCAGGTTCTATGATTTCGAACACTTGTTCTGGTGTGAGACAGTGAGCCAGAGACTCGGTGCTCGGTGTTGCGAAGGAATGCACAGCACTCGAATGATCCAGAATGAGAATCACCGAGGTTCCCGTTAAATATCACTGGATCCCAAGTCCTATACGTCAAGTTAACGAAGTGTACAGATCTTCACTTCGTAATCTGCGTAGGGCACATTGAAACAGTGATGCGATTCCTCACCGAAATCCGATGTGTATTCCCGGGCAACCTCCATCACTTCTGGAAGTTTTCCACTGCCCCGTCCGATCCGGATCTTGCGCCTGGACGGCCAACCTGGGAGTTCGCCGGAAGGATGGGATTACCCTGTCGTTGCCACCCTTCAAAGCCAACGTTGCCAAGATGTCAAATGGTAACTTGGGGATAGCCGTTTTCACGGAGATGTCTAGTATTCTCTCGGGAATTCTGGGACGTCCTCCGGGACACAAGTTCGTGGGTGATGCGCTGATGTGATGTGCGGCCGACACGAGACGAAATGTTGCCGATTATCCGACTTGCCGGTTTACGTTAGTCAGGCTGAGGATCGTTAGGTGGTTGACCGCAAAGTGCCAAATGTTCTGACAACCGATGATGGCAATACTTTGAGAAGTGTTTCGTAACATAAGAGTAAACGTTGACTTTTGAATGTGTGAAGCGGAAAGGGATTGGGTAATATTACGCCATATATGTGTTAACGTTGGAACTTGGCATCGCGCTCTTCGCGTCTATATTGAGGAAGTGTGGCGGTTTACTCGTGAACTTCAAATGATTTGCCGTCATATCCGCACCTTCCGGGATTGAATGGTGAAAAGAAGCGCCGGCCTCTCCTCGGCGCCGAGCCCCTATTCCAGAGCATCGTTGGAACCTGTTACGGACGGGAATAAAAAGGACATGTACAAGTAATTCAATGTGGGCATTTTAGGGTTATGGTAGCATCATCTTACACGGTCTGTTCCCGTTTGTCGGGGGGTAAAGTTTTGGCTTGGAGGCCCGTGTATAACCCTAATGACAAGAGAGCTGATCACAGTTATCGACAGTTTCCCAACTGTCTTGATGGAGCGACGTCATGATAGCTCCATACCGCTTTCCCTAAATGGAAGCACAGGGTACCCGTAGCCATCTTTAATTGGTGAGGATAAGTAGGGGTGGACAGCAAAGAGATGAACCAATCAAGTCCCCCCAAAACCCGCACGAAGGAGCCTCACATCGGGACATCGCGGCCAGTGCCACAGCATTGAGGAACGACAACACATCGATAGGGGTTCCCACATAGGCGCTAGAAGAAAAAGAGCTACACTAGAAAACTGATGGAACCGCCTAAACTGACTCGGTGCCGTCATCTCCATCATATGCTCATATACTCACTCCGGTATCGGTAACTACTTTTGTTACCAGCATTGCCCAGAAGACAAGACTTTTACTCGGGAGCGTTCCGCGAAACTGGACTTCTGAAGGATGTCATGCATAAAGATCAGGAGAAACATCCATGAAACATTGAGAGTTCGAGACTTGAAAAGGACTGAAGGGCTCAACCTTGGATTCCTCGACGTGCAAGGATGAGATATTAAAAACTGAGATCGGAAAAATGGACGAATGGAAATGACTTCAGTGTTGTTGTCGGGACAGAGTGGGGGACACTTAATTGACACGACCCAATTCCCGTCCCGGCTCCTGCATTAGATCAAAGTGTCAACCACGGGTAAGGACGGGAATTTGAGCCCACTGTGGGGGTAAGGGGGTTGTGCCATCACCGCCAGTTACTCGGTCATTGGCAGCTTGTCTCCATCAACATGTAGGTACCCGTGAAGGTGACATGGCTGATGTAATATCTCTGCCGGCCGCTTGGTTCCACGACTGAAGCTCTATCAGATAGGGGCTAGAATCGCCTCTTAAACTACCTCTGCAAGCATTGGCAAGCATTGGCAAGCGTAGGGTCAAGAATGGCAATTTTAGCTCTGACTAGTAAGTCCAATACAACCATCACAAACAGCTTCACGTCAGGCCAGATAGACCGGAGCTGATTGTCAAGGCCTTCCTTCGCGTTAACTTTAACTGAAGTCACGGCCACCGAGAAGTCCCGGAAACAACAGATCACCCTCGCCGTATGTGATCCCTCAAGACGTGGTTCATATCCAAGGGTTATAGAAAGACACATTTAACGTATGCGCAAACAGGGGATAGGACGTAAAGGGACCAAAAGTCTGGCACCCAAACCAGTCTGCCAAGCATACAACGCAGAGTAGTTTCAAAAGTGCATCAGAAGATCAGGATGTGTACCATCAACGCCTTTGTAGAATTCAACTGTCTCAACGAAAACAACCGCCGTTATTCGGGCTTATAAACAAAGGGAATAGATCGTTGTGATACAGTCTACTACAGGAACCCCACTAGCCAAGAAATGCATTACAGGAAAAGTTATGGTATCATAGCCTGTCAATAATAGCGGAAGTGAAATCCTTGGTGGAGGCCTTGCCACCAAGATCACCAGTCAGAACCTTGCCCTCAGCAAGGGTGTCAAAAGCAGCCTTCTCAATCTTGTCGGCGTACTCGTTGAGACCCATGTGACGGAGCATCATCATGGAGGAGAGGAGGAGAGCGGTGGGGTTGGCAAGACCCTTGCCAGCAATATCGGGGGCGGAGCCGTGGACGGCCTCGAAGATGGAGCACTCATCACCGATGTTGCCGGAGGGGGTGAGACCGAGACCACCGATGAGACCGGCGCACATGTCGGAGAGAATGTCACCGTAAAGGTTGGGCATGACGAGGACCTTGTCGTTGTAGGGAGTGGGGTCGGTGGTCATCTTGAGGCAGGTGTTGTCGAGAAGCTCGGCATCGAACTCGATATCGGGGAAGTCCTTGGCGACCTCGCGGGCGGTGTTGAGGAAGAGACCATCAGACATCTTCATGATGGTGGCCTTGTGGACAACGCGGACCTTCTTGCGGTTGATGGCGCGGGCCTGCTCGAAGGCGTAGCGGAGGACACGCTCGGAGGCCTCGCGGGTGATGAGCTTGATGGACTGGACGACACCATCGACAACGACGTGCTCAATGCCAGAGTACTCGCCCTCGGTGTTCTCACGGATAAGGACGGTGTCAACGCCGTCGTAGGGGGTCTTGAAGCCGGCAACGGAGCGGCAAGGGCGCAGGTTGGCGAAAAGGTTGAAGGTCCTGCGGAGGGTCAGGTTGAGGGAAACGTGGCCCTTGCCAATGGGAGTCTAGACAGAGTTCAGTAAGGCTGCCATCTTTGCGATTTGGAAGCCAGGAGGCCAACATACGGCGAGGGGACCCTTGAGGGCAATCTTGTTGCGCCTGATGCTCTCAATGGCGGCATCAGGAATGGCGGTCTTGCCATCCTTGAGGATGGGGTCGACGTTGATAGGCTCCCAGCTAATGGGGGTCTAGTTTTGAGTGTTAGCAGACCACGCGTCGATGCCCATATGGAAGGCAGGCAGGCGGAGGCGTTGAACGAACCTGAGCGGCAGCGAAGATGTCCTTGACGGCAACGGCGATCTCGGGACCAATGCCATCACCCTCGATCAAGGAGACAGTGTACTTGCCCTGTTCAAACGTTTAGCGGTCTATCCGTAATGTGAAACAGCAGCATTTCGCGACTAGGTTCTGAGTGGTTTTCAGACCGGACACCCCGTCGTCGTGGGCTGTCGCAAAGCCTTCTTTTCGTCGGGAAATGGGGGGCAGGATGGCTTACGCTGGCATCCTTCTGGCCGGTGAACTGGGCAACGCGGGAAGAGTAGAAACGGTTCTGTAAGACCAAGAGATAAGAGTTAGATTGGGTTCTTCAATGTCTCACACAACACAACTGCGGGATCGCAGATACAACAGGGGAGTGGGCAGTGAGAATCGCCATATTCCGTCCCGTGCTGCTGCTTGGTAGCTATCATACCTGGAAGGAAACCGAGACGGCGCGGGGAGCGGCGCGGAAGGCCTGGCGCTGCGCAGGAGCGGCAATTGATCTAAGGGCGAGCATTTTGGAGGTGGTTTGCGGATGACACCTCTTCCCGGAGAACCCTGATGTGTACGGAAGAAAGGAGTGTAGGTGGTGAGGACGGGTACAGAGAATTATCAGGATCAGGGAAAAGTCCGTGGATGAGGTAAAAAGTGATGAAGGTCTTCCCGCAAATCAAAGCAACAGCCAACCAGCGTGCCAGCCCACCACGTTCACCAGTACAAGTTTTTGGGCCCATTCATCTGGACCGTGCGCAGCCGGGATGCGCCAGTTATGGAATGCAATAGCTGCTGTCATCCGCCGCGTCTGCCACTTCGCTTCTGGCCGTAAGGCGAACCTGACGTCTTCTCAAGCTAGCCGGACTTTCGTATCTCCTTCACAATCGCCGGGCCGCCCCCGAAGCTAATCAGCCCGTGCTACTAAATCAGTGCTAAACTGCTAACAACTTCCACTCTACTGCGTCCCTACGTAGATGTTATGTAAAATGCCACTTTGTCAGTCGCGCCCGAGCATCCCGCATGCCCTGCAAGGAGTAATTAAAGATGGGGTACGTAGAGGTACCGGACGGGACAGAAGCCTTCTGTGCAGCCTCCTTTCTGTACGTCGTGGCCTTGCATGTGCCTGCCCTGGGAGCCGCGAGTGCATTTGAGGTTCATCTGCCACACCGTTATCCCAAATTCCCAATTGCTGCTGACCGCCCGCGGTGAGCACAAGCACCACAGCATTGCCCGCCCGTTGCAGCTCGAGACCCGACGCGAGCACCCCTTTAGACGCGCGACAGCACTCACCCCGCAAATGCTCCACTGAACCCCTGGGCTGCCAAGTGCCCCCATCAACCACGCTGGTGTCAGGGTGACTGACCGAGGACGCGGGAAACAAGCGACACCAAACTGTCGGATAAAGTTTCGACATATGACATAACGGTTTAATTACGATACACGAATTACATGGACACAACTGGGCCGCAGGACGGACGCACTCATTTCGAAATACGGACACGGTAACAGCGAGGATAGCGAGCCCGACTGTTCAAGGCCGAGGACCGACGGGACTCGGGGCTAGGAGGACACCATGGCGGCCGACACAGAGCGGACCATTCTCGACTTCTATCAAGTCTCCTCTCTCAACCTAGTCGAATGGCCGGCCGAGAAGGACAACAACAGTGATGTTTCCGACGATGAGACGGCGAAGCAAAAGGCCAACAGGAGGAAGTCAAGGTTCCAGGCGCTGGAGAGGGTCGTGAGCAACAGGAATAGTGTGGTGCCCGGTTCCGAGACTTCGGCTAGCGGTGTTGGTAATCTGGTCCAGAGGGACGAACCCGATCCCCTGGGCACCACCGACAGTGTGGTACGGACGCTGAAGCAGATGGGAGTTCCGTTGCAAGATGACTCAAAGCTCCGTGAGTTTATCCTCTCGACAGCTGCGCATGGCAAGGGCAGCGGCCAATGGCTGGGATGGGGCATCACGATTGACACATGATGTACTTGATATAGGAAATCGGTTTCTCCTCTCATCGACGACATTTTCTCCGGCGCTTTTTCTCTCCCAGGTCCATGCGACTGACAGTACCGATGCGTTACTCAACGGATTGGAGGTGTTGAATCAGTCGATCGACCAAAAGTCGGCATCCCTCAAGGTTCTCGTCGAGTCGAATTTCGAACGCTTTGTCCGAGCAAAAGCTACAATCGACAATGTTTACAAGGAGATGAAGTATCGCGGGGCTGAGCCAACAGCTCCGCGCGCCAGGGCTCACTCAAGACACGCTAGCAGGAGTAGTTTCCGGAGTACCAGTGCCGCTGGTGGTCTGGCCAGCCCAATGGCCCCGACCGTTGACCCTCGCAAGAAGAATGCGCTGATCAGAGAGAGCGAATACGGTGTCATGGGTGTGAAGGCTCCCTTGCTCGATGTTTCTGCCAAGGCTGAGGATTTCTGGGGGCCTGCATTGGGCGGACGTGAGAAGGAGGAACACTTAAAGACAGTGGGATCCTCTCTTGACACCTACAAAGACTATGTCGAGATCAGTGCTGCATTGGCCGAGAGTATCAAGCGGAAAGATCACGAGAGTTTGGTTGAGGAGTATAACAGGGCCAGAAGATTCGCTGATGAAGCGAAACAGATCGCCCAGAATATCGGGTCGGGCGAACCCACTGAGGCACAACTGTACAAGATCCTCCTCGCAGCACGAATGTGGCATGATGTCGACGAGCAGATACAATCATTCAAGAGAGACGTGTGGCGAAGACTCGTATCCCCTCAGGCAATGGCCAAGTCGGACGCAGCGCCAGGACAGGCGCATGATCAGCATCTGGACCTGATAACGCTTCTCCTGGAACTAGGTGTTGAGGAGAACCCCATCTGGACATGGCTACAGAGCCGGGTTGAGTATCTGAAAAGTAGGATTCAATCTACAGCGGAGAGGTCCAAGGTCGAAATCGAAGTGCTGCGACGGCGTCTAGCAAATGTCGAGAAGCCTAGCCCTCAGTCAATAGCGTCAAATTTGAGGGCACTCAGCAGGCAGTCCATCGAAAGCAAAACACCGACTTTTGACTCGGCCGAGGTTCTGGAGGTTTGGGAGACGATAGTGGCTTTTATGAACAACCTCATGTCGCCTCAGGGTATCTTGGGTGAAGTCGTCGAATTCTGGCAAACAGTACAAGGGTTCATAGACGGCAATACTCAGAGAACTCTCCCTGTTGGCTATAAGGGGGAATCACAGGGTCATCATAGACTCTCCCAGCAGAGCTCTCAGGAACTACAGAGGGCTACGGTCGAGCTTGTTGACATGATCAAGGATCATGTTTTGTCCTTCTTTACCGGCCCTCCACCTGAAGACCTCTCTGCGCTTGTCTCTCCTCTACCCTCGATGCCAAACACTCCGAACCCATCCACAACACCAGGGCCAGCCATCCAGACCACTACTCTGAGAGTCCCGATCAACCTCGACCCGAATAACCTTCCGCCCCCATCGCCTAAGCGAGGAGAAGCCTGGGAGAAGTTCGCGTTCTGGCCACCCTGGTCCAACTCCATCAGCGGAGCCCACTACCTCGCCAAAATGCTTACTCTCGTCGGATCTGGAGCTTCTGATATGGCCTCTCTTGCTCCGGTCGGCAAGGGTGATCCTTCGGAGCTGGAGCAACTGAGAAATCTCATGGGCGCAACCAGGGAGAGATGTGTAACTGCGCTTTGTGCCGCATGGAACAGAGATTCCGAGAACATCAAATATGTGGAGGACTGGAACAGGTCACCTCTTCGGAAGGATGTGACAAAGATGCCTGCCAGCTTTGCCGCTTTCGAGGGAGCGTTGCTAAGCGGAATGCAGAAGATCCTCTACGTTTCTGAAGCCATGACCAAGCCTGGGGCCGAGGATATTGTCCTACCGCCCGCGACGAAACTTCTACAGATGGTGCGGAGTCAGTATGTCACCACGCTGTACAAAGCCCTCCATGGCATGGTGGAAAACGCAGAGTTGCCCATCAAGAAGCCAGATGATGACTGGACGACGGACGCCAATGATTTTGTTCTTGTCAACAACCCTTCTGGGTTACGGGTATCAACAATCGGGGGCGCCACCATTGACGCCGGCGATAGTGTAAGTGGTTCCAATCCCCATCCTAATGCTTCATCATCAGCACAGATTGCTAACAATCATCCCCAGAATGTCCGCATGCTTCTCACCCTCAGCAACCTCCAAGCTCTCCGTTCCGAAGTCGTCCCGAACCTCAACACCCAATTCGAGAACGCCTTCTCCGTCAAGCTCACCGACGAAACCAAGACCATCCGGGACGTCCTCGGCCAAATCGACGCCCGCCTCTTCCAATCCTACACGCGCCCCTCGATCGAGTCCCTGCGGCGCATCATCCGCGCCGGCGTGACCGCCTCCGACTGGCCTCCCCCCTCGGGCCAGAAGCCGCGCGAGGTGAAACCGTACATCTACGAAGCCCTGCTCGACCTCGTGCTCGTGCACACGCAGGTCTCCACGACGGCCGCCTCCCTAACCAGCCAGGTGCTCTCTTTCCTGCTCGAGCAGACGTCGCGCGAGCTGCTCGAGGCGTTCAGAACCCGCGCCCGCTACGACCTGGGCATGCTCATGCAGGCCACGCTTGACGTCGAGTTCGTCGCCCAGACGCTGAACCACTACACCACCGACCGCGCCTCGGAGCTGCAGAGCGCCGTGTATCAGGAGCTGGATAGCCGGACGGACAATGACGCGCGGACAAGGCTGCAGGCTGAGTTGCCGGAGATGCGGGCGGTGTTGAAGCGCTTGAGGGAGGCGAGCAAGAGCGAGTTTGCGTGCTTCAGGAAGCCCAAGAAGGCTGCTGCACCGGGCTCTGGGGCTGCTGCTACTGCCGGGTCTTCGGCTGGGTCCGCGGCTATGTTGGCTGCTCAGGTCGGAGACTTGAGTGGCCTAGAGAGAACGGATACCAGAGATACGGGGCGGGGTTATGCGACTTTGGAGAGGACGGATACCAGAGATACGGGACGGAGCTATGGGACTACGGGGAGCGAGATGTAGAGAGATGGGGTGGGACAGGATGGGACACTGCGTTGGCGAAAGTAACTTCTGTCTTGTGCTTTTCAAGTCAAAAGCAAGTGTCTAGAGGGAAACATGATAACCTTTGTTCAGTGGAAGGGGGGCTTATGTTGCTAGAAGGAAGATCTTTGCCAGTGATTATATCGATAATTAATGTTGTATCTACGATATCATGAACAATTGTTTGTTGTCATTTGGTGTTTGACTTCCAGTTAGTTCGAGCGTCTCCAGAGCTGTTGATGCTCACGTACAGTACGTCGAGCAAAACTTTTGTGAGGGTATACAACATGTACAACATGAACAGAGGATGTTTGTCCGAGGTTAAGTCATATTGGTACCGTTCCATGATATTGGTATTCTAGAAGTACATTTGCACCTTTTTTATGCAGTCTGTTTTCCTGTATTTTGTATGGAACAAATACGAGGATTGAGTGATTGTGGTGTTGAAGACCAGGGTGCAGAAATACTGCCCGCCAAACCGCTTCCTTAATACGGCTCGCTCCATTTATACGCACTCTCGCTCTCACTCTCCGTGTCCCAATCAGAGGCACTCGCCTGCTCTCGCCCTTTCTTCACCGGCCTTGAATAGAGATAATTGCCCCTGACACCTAGAGACTGAATCGCTGGTGCTCATCCATATTGATGACGTGCATTCTACGACTCCTACATGGTCAGCGAGAGCCTCCCATTCTTGGACTGTTCCGATCCTTAATGACCGAAACCATTCAGGCACTTATGATTCAGTCATCGCTTTTTGACACCTCGATCTCACGAGACTCTTTTCACAAAATAAGAGTGGCGTTTCTTCCCACGATATTCTTCTCACTAGGCTCTTCCCCTCCTCGAAAGACTCCCTCTAGGACATCTCCCACTGATTCTCATCAGCAACGTCATAATCCATGTCTCCCTGCTTATGGCTCTCATAATGTTGGTTGTTATGATGAAGCCCATTACCGTTGTGGTTCCCGCTCCTCTCCAGCACAATGTTAACGTCCTTATCGCTACCACTGACGCTTCCTGCACCGCCCATGGCACTGTCACCACCACCACCACCGGCACCCGCTTGTGGCCCGCCGCCGGGAATGAAGGACGTGGCCGCTGCGGACAGCCCTGACTGGGGTTTCTGAACAGTCACGCCTGCACCCGTGCTGCTGCCGCCTGGGGTGCTAGCCATGGAACTGGAACCGGGACCGCTGCTTGGGTTCCATGCCAGTTCAACTTGGTCGTCGATTCCGGGGATTTCCTTGCCGTTGAGCAGGATGCCGTTGAAGAACTTTTCGGCCGTCTTGCGGTCTGTGAAGGTGATGTCGGTTGCTGAGGGGGTGGTTTGGATGTCGGTAAACTCGCCAATGCCCTGGATTGAGTTTTCTAGTTAGGTTCACACGCAACGACAAGAGAAGAGGGACACATGTCATGGAAACTTACGAAAAGGTACTGCCTGAGCGTCTCGTCCTTCTCAGGCACAGTGAAATCCACACCGGTAAGAGTGACCTTCTTCGGCCGGTTATCCAGAGAGTACATCGCATAAGCAGCGTGGTGATTACCCCTAGCGCCACCGCGGAATGGAGCGCCGCGATATCCTCGCGGAGCAAAACCTCTAGCTCTATACGCTCCTCTGAACGCACCCCTTCCGTAGTATCCGCCCCTAGCGTTCCACGAGGACGTCCCAAAAGAGGTATCCATAGCGTCGGGGTCGATGCCCAGTTGCTTAGCCTCGGCCTCGAGAGCTGCTAGCTGGGCACGCAGCGCCTCGCTAGTGGACGTTGGTTTGGATCCATCTTCAGTGCCATCGCCCTGCTGACTCCCGCCGCCCAGCTTGGCCTTCAGCTTTGCCTCCAGCTTGGCTTTCTCTTCGCGCTGCCTGGCAAGCAGCTCCTGCTGACGCTTCTCAAGCTCCTCACGTTGGCGTTCCACTTCCTCCAGCTTCCGCATCTTTTCCTCGTGGACTTTTTGTGCTTCTTCTTGCTTTCGCAAAAACTCCTCCATGTCTATCTCGGGCACAGCCGCTGAGTAACCGTCTTCGCCTGCCTCACCATGCTTCTCGGAACTTCCACCTAGAGGTACAGATGGCGGCAGAGAGGAGTCTTCTTCCTTGTACCAAAAGATCTTGACGAACCGGTTGTCGAAGACCACCTTTGGTGACCTGTAGGCCGCATTCGCCGACGCCCAATTATCATACTTGACAATGGCCAGCCTCTTGTAAGGCTGCATGGAGACCTCCAGGATGTTTCCAAACTGGGAGAAGAACCCGCGGACCTGCTCCTCGTCAAAGTTCTCTTCTGGAATGTTTTCTACCACAATGGTTGACTTGGCGCGGTCAAACACGGGGCCGTCGGCGGAAAAGGGCGCTTTCGGGCGACGTTTCGGCCCCTGTTGTCTTCCTCCTCTGCTTCTGGAAGAATATCCCCCATCATGATGAACGGACTGGTGAGGGGGGAGGTTGGGTGGCAGAGTAAAAATGCCAGGGTTTGTGGGATCGTATTCCTCGATAACATTCGGCTGGGGCGCAAATGGTGCGCCGAACGAAGTACTGGGAGGAGGAACGTAAATAGAGTCGTCCCCGTGCTCGAACAGGCAAGTGTTGCCGCGCGAACAGTATCCCTTTGTCTCGTAGTCGCGGCACCGTGCTCGCCTCCTCTGACCTTGAGCTGGGGCCCGATAACCAGGGGACGCAGGCAGCCCCATCTGTTGTTGCAACGCTGCCAGCGTCTCGGACATGCCCGTCAGGAAGCCCGGGGGCAACTGACCGTTCTCGGGATAGGGCGGATATGCGGGGAGGTAGCCATTCCCAGCGTCTGGCCTGCCTCCGCGGCCACCAGAGCCAAACCCGGCTCCCCGGCGAGGTTGCTTCAATGCCCTGCCCCCATATTGGCCATCTCTTCCATCCGTCTCGTCTCGTCCGTCGAAGGACCGTTTTCGCGATTGACCGGCGTACGAAGGGAACTGAGGGAGATGGCCTGGCGCGTCGTCGTAGGATAATCCGGGCGGTTGGATAGCGGGAAAAGCGACGGGAGAGGCGGCAAAGGCAGGCGGAGGAGGAGCGTGCTTCGGCACTGGAGGGGCGTCGGGCAGGTACGATTTGTAGGCGATGGCCTGAAAAACATCGCGGACGAATATCGAAGAATCTTGTTGGTCACACGCACTCGTGTTAGTTTCGCCTCTTCCTTGCCCAGTCCGAGGGTGACCATTCTCTTACCCTCTTTAAGGAAATCTGGGATTTCGGTTTCGCAAAGTCTGCGGACTTCTTCAACCTCGCCGTTAGTGCGCAAGAGGGCAAGGACGTAGTCGGCCAGAACATCAGCGTCGGCATCTGATCTACATTATCGTGAGATGATTAGCTGTGGTCCATGGAAGTCTGTGAAGGACCACCTCTAGACATGTGAAGGAGGACTGGGGGCCAGGGTCACTGACGTATTTTCGAGCCGCTTCACGATCCACCTCTTCAGGTGCACCTCGTCTTCTTCGGGGAAGAGCATTTTGCTCTGGTAGGTATATCAAATACCAAATGCAGACATAGAGATATGGCCAGTGGGTATTGAATAAAGAAGACGCCAAAAGATGGCCGTGTAATCCTTCAGGTCGAGGAATGCCGAGATCGTCGTCTTACGGTTTGCTGCGTTGTAACTTTTTTTTTTTGGGTCGGGAATGGAAGGAACCCTGGTTCGGTTGATAGGCGGGCAGGCGGGCTAAAACAATTGAGTCGCAGCGCAGCGCAACTCAACTCAGCGCGTCGCGCTCGACCTTGGGGCCTTCAAAGCAAATTAGCGCGCAAGCACCGCACTGACGAAGCGACAAACCGTTTCACATGGAAGTCACGACAAAGTCATTTGAGATGCCGGCAGATAGCGGGAGCCGGGAAGGGCTTTTCTCCATATTCGACTTCACATGACGCCATGTATCCGATTATACACCAATTCAGCCGTGTCATCTACTGTGTACTAGCTACAGTTTGTTGTCTTTTGAATTCCGCATAATAAAAACTGCAATGGATGACACCGTAACCAGATTCTCGCGGAGATTGAAGACATGCAACTTGACAAAGACCGATTTTGAACATTACGAACACAGCACAACATGAGCAGCTTTTGGTCCAAAATTTTGGTCATCGCAAGAAATTCATTTTTTCGTGACTACATAAAATATGCTAAAGGAAGGAATCTACCAAAAAATTCCTCGGTATCTCATCCCTCCTTCCCGACGCCTCAAAGGTCAAATCTCAGTAAATGTCGAACTGCTCCAGCCTTAATCTGGGCAAGAGCACTGAGAACGGTGTCATACGCCTTGGGTAGACGTGATTTAGAGCTTGTCGTAGTACTGTACAACCTTGTTAGCAACATGTTACCCATAATCATACAGCAGAGTAAAACTTACGTTCTCGTAGCCGGGAACATCGACCTTGAGACCCTTGCGCTTGCGCATCTCCTGGACGATCTGGCCGACCTTGGAGGTGGAGTCGAGAGGAGAACCGCCGGGGAGACGCTCCCAGTGATCGAAGACGGACTGGGGGAAAGCCTGGCCGGAGGTGGCGGCACGGAGATCGCCGTTGAAGCCGAAAGACTCCATGACGGGGAGGTAGGCCTTAATGGTGAAGAGGGGAGTGCCGGGGCGCTGCTCCTCGCCGAAGACGTGACCACGACGGCGGGTAAGGACACCGTAGACACCACCCATGGCCTGCTCGGGAACCTGAATCTCGACCAAGAAGACGGGCTCGAGGAGCGAGGGCTCGGCAAGAAGGGTAGCAGCGTAAAGAACGCGACGAGCAGTAGGGATGATCTGACCACCACCACGATGAATGGCATCAGCGTGGAGGGTAACATCGAGGATGTTGAAGCGGATGGAGCGCATGGGCTCCTCACCGATGGGACCCTCGCGGGTGGCCCACTGGAAACCGGAGACAACGGAATCCTTGATTTCGTTGAGGTACTGGACGGCCTTGGTCTGGTCAACGAGCAAGTTGGCACCGTTGGTGTCGGGGCCGAAAGCCCAGATCTTACGGGCATCAGTGACGTCCCAGCCGAAGTCATCAGCGAGGATACGGGCACGGGCCTTGAAATCGTCACGGGGGGTGATCTTGCCGGCCTCGATGGCAAGGCAGAGGTCCTCCTCAAGGGGCTCGGCAACCATGTAGAGACGGTTGTGCTTGTTGGGAGACTTGGAGAGGGCAGTCATGGAAGACTTGCCAGCGACGGTCTCACGGTACTGGACAACGGGGTCGGAGATGGTAAGAGGGACACCGGCGTGGTCGTTCTCGAGATCGTTCAAGCAAATCTCGAGATGGAGCTCACCAGCACCAGCAACGACGTGCTCACCAGACTCGTTGGAGAAGGTAAGGACGCAAGGATCGGACTTGGAGAGACGCTTGAGACCCTCGACAAGCTTGGGAAGATCCTGGGCGTTCTTGACCTGGACGGAACGCTGGACGACGGGGGAGACGGAGAACTTCATGACCTTCATGTTGTGGGCAGTCTCGGAGGTGGTAAGGGTACCAGACTTGAGAAGGAACTGGTCGATACCGACGAGACCGACAATGTTACCAGCGGGCATGTCATCGATGGGCTCGACCTTGCCACCCATCATGAGGACGGTACGCTGAATGGCCTTGATGAAGAGATCCTCCTTCTTGCCGGGGGTGTAGTTGGGGCCCTGGATACGGACCTTGAGACCGGAGCGGACGGTACCGGCGAAGACACGGCCGAAGGCGTAGAAACGGCCCTTATCGG
This sequence comes from Neurospora pannonica FGSC 7221, assembly GCA_009805235.1. NCBI lineage: Eukaryota > Fungi > Ascomycota > Sordariomycetes > Sordariales > Sordariaceae > Neurospora > Neurospora pannonica. Next base: position 29,836 of record RANY01000022.1, read on the forward strand.
AAGTGGGAACCATCTTGGAGACGTAGAGCATGAGAGGGCCCTTGGGGTCGCAGGTCTTGATGGCCATGGCGGCCTCGTCGTCCTGGGGACCCTCGTAGAGAGTCTCGCAACGGTAGGCCTGGGCGGTGACGGGCGAAGGAAGGTGGAGGATCATCATCTCCAACAAGCAGTCAGCAGCGGGAAGGAAGGCCTTCATGACGGCCTTGAGAAGCTGCTTGCCCTCCTTCTCCTTGTCGTCAGTAGCGAGCTTGAGGTTGAGCTTCTCGAGGAGAGCGGCAACCTCGTCCTTCTTGAAGTTCATGACAGCGGAGAAGATCTTGAAGATGGGGTCGAGAATGAACTGGTTGAAAGCACGCTCGAGCTCCTGGCCCTCATAGGTGCCGTTCTTGGTCCACTTCTTGGTCTTGGGGTTGAAGTAGTTGTCGCCCCAGAGACGCTCCATCATCTTGTTGCGGTCGACACCGAACTTCTTGGCGTAGCGGGTGGCGAACTGGCGGATGGTGAAGGCCCAGCCGTGGAGACCGGAACCGAAGGCAACGGTGCCGCGGTCGGGGTAGACCTGGACGTCACCGAGGGTCTTGTCGAAGTAGGTGGAGATGATGACGTTGACGGACTCGATGGTACGAGAGAAGGACTGGTAGAGATCCTCCTTGGAGACCTGGAGCTCGAGAAGAGCGCGATCGACCTTGTTGATGATAACAACGGGCTTGATGCGCTCACCGAGAGCCTGACGAAGGACGGTCTCGGTCTGGACGCAGACACCCTCGACGGTGTCGACGACGACGAGAGCACCATCGGTGACACGGAGGGCAGCAGTGACTTCGGAAGAGAAATCAACGTGACCGGGGGAGTCGATCAAGTTGATCAAGAAATCCTTGCCTGTGGTGATGTCTTAGTTCCTGGCCTACTAGTGTATGGGAAAGGTATAACGTACCGTCAGTCTTCTGGCCAACGATGTCCTTGATGTCCTCCTCATCGGGGAGGGTGCCGTAGAGGGAGATGGCAGTAGACTTGATGGTGATACCACGCTCCTGCTCGTCGGCACGAGTATCCGTGGCGCGAGCCTCACCAGCCTTGCCGGAGGAAATGATACCGGCCTTGGCGAGGAGAGAGTCGGTCAAAGTGGACTTGCCGTGATCAACGTGCGCAATGACGGACATGTTGCGCACGTTAGTGGGCTTGTCCATCAAGGCACGGATCTCGTCAATCGTGAAGCTATTCGAGGGCCCAAGGTCAGCATGTTGTTGTTGATGTTTGCGGACTTGATGTCCTTATCTCCGGGCGGGGTAGAGAGGGTCGAAGAGGTTTGCAACCATCGACGACGACGACGGCGACGACGACATGGTCGAAGACGGCGACGACGAAGTGTATGCAGTGAAGGCGACCATGATGACGACGGTCTTGGTCAAAGGAAGAGGACTTACTTGACCATTTTGGCGGTATTGTCTGACACACACTGCTAAAATGGGTGTTTGACGTGGTGTGGAAAGGAAGAAGTCTCGAGAGAACGAGATTTTTTTTCCTCACTCAAATGCAAGCGAACCAGCCGAGAACTGACAAAGCAAGGATCCCGGGAAAAGCGTCCAACTTGGCAAAAATGCTAGTGCTCAGTATCAGCCCCAGACTAGTAGACCGAAAAACAGTGAAGGCAAGTCGGAAAAAGACCTAGGGTCGAGGACGTTGATATGGAGTCGAGGGGCGGCCACCCTAGCCTGCAGCCAAATTGCACTTGTGGGACTGGCCGTGGACTGGTGGTGGGCGGGGAGGGCAAACTGCAAAGAAAAATTGGCGAGGGGAGGGGGAGGAGGGGTAGCAATAGTGGGGCACAATGGGTGCAGGCCGCCGTTTGATTGGTCATCTGGCCTCTTGTGCGCGGCACCGCCTGATGTCTGACTTCACCAACGAGGGTCAAGCCCTGTTTTGCCCCTCCTCCCAATTCGGATTCGGCCAGAATGCACCAGGCCGCCACTGCACCGGACCACTTCACCACCGAGCAGCATTCATTGACTCCATGACATTTCATCATGACCCTTCTGACCGAACATTAGGTATCTCTTCTTCAATTTAGGATATATCGCGAGCTCGTTGAGTTGAAGCACCCGCTGTTACGAGGAATTGGTCCTTGTGAGGCAATACGAAAATTCATTGCTTGACGAGCTAGCAAGCTGCTACCGCCCAATGCCCCGGGCCATTCTCCTGTGTTAGTGAAGCTGGCAGGTATCATCTGAGCTGTTACCGACCTGATGGGGGAGGTCGGAGCTTTGGCCCGCTCGAGGCCAGGTTCATCAGGCGGTTTCACAACTCCCGGCGGCAACCCCGAGGTAAGGTACCTAGAGGTAATCTCACCTCGAGTGCTCGCCGTGGCAACCGAGCAGGAACACACAAAGAAGCCGGATGGAGGCATACTCATCGTAGGTTTATTGTTTAGTGAACTTTAACCGGGCTAGTCACGAGAGACAAACGCTGCATCTCTGCCGCCTGGGAACGACTCATGGTTGTTTCTTATAAGCTGACATCCAGCTATACAACTAAACCGCCCGGACCAGCTCAACAAGCTTCATCAACACTCCAGGTACCTCTACGGATCTGGGGATGTTACCCCCTGGGTTCCGCCCTCACGGCTTATTACCGGTAGTGTAGCTCTAATGGGAATCTGGAGGCAGTGAGGTGGATATAGTACCGCTGCGAGGATGGGATTTGCGAGTTGCTCTACGGCAGGAGTGTCCAAGTGAAACGGTCCCATGCCGCCCGAAAACTGGATGACTTGGAGTATTGGATCTTGAACATGGGCAAACGTCTGGTCTATACCTGGCTCTACCATCGTGTAGGTCCGGAGACACGGTAAACAGCAAGTGTCTCGCCTTTCTGTTGCTCATTCGGCGAGCTCAAATAGGTATACCTCTTGTTACACAATGAGTAATGCGGCCAGAGCTCCAAGCTGAGCTCCTGTCAGCTCCTTCGCAGTGTGCCATTACGAACCAAAAGGTACAACAGCGGAACAGCCCAGCCTCGCCGTTTGAGTGGGAGAGTGGCTCGAGTGGTCACTGTGGTCACCGTACCCCGCAATGAGACTGATGATCGTCGTTTCGCTTTAAGACGTCGGTTGGGCACGGTGTACACAGTACCTAGTGTCACGGTGACAAACTCGAGGGTTTTGTATCGTGAGTTCATTGTTTCTTTAGGTACCTTTGGAGCTTTTCAGACACCACATCATACCATTGAACAAAGGTTATCCAGCTTTCTGGACATCATCATTCACCTTGCAAACAGGTGTGGATCGTGACGAGGGACTGCTTCAGGGGGGAAGTAAACAAAGACCGAATATGCATTCCACTTGCAGGGTAGGCCAGTCGTTGACAACACACGAGAACCAGAGTACCATATGTGTGCTTAGATGAAGATATTGTCTACGAATGCTCTCCTTGCAGATTTGCTATACCTAAACAAACAACAGGGTCCTACGCCAACGCCAATCCGACTCCCGCATAACTTATTTGAACCTGTATGCATCCATACCACAGTCTCTTTGACACTAGAACAATTCCTGTAATACGAAAGCTCGAAAAAGGAAAGGAAAAAACTCAAAGCAAAAACAGCGCCTCAAGCAAGATAATGTCACCTCCCCCACACGTTGTCAAACTCCTCTTCGCCACCAACGGTAAAATGTGGGCTCCTCTCTTCTTCGCCTTCCCCTTCGGTATCCGTAGCATGACCCCAGTGGTTAGACACTTCCGTGACCGGGGTACTTTTTCCGTCATCCTCAACATCATGTGAAGTATCACGCCCGGGTGATGTCCCGTGCGGATGATGAGGACTGACACCGTCGACTCTGAAGTCGTCTTCTGTAAGTTTGGAGGTTGTGCCCATCATGGGGCCATATGCGATCTCCAAGGGATCCATGCCCTTATCTGGGATAGAGTTCGTAGCCCGTTGACCATTTGCGTCCGCCTTCTTTTTGCCTTTCTTGTCGTTGGGAAGAGCTTCAGGGCCTTCTGGTGCCTCCTTCTTGCGCCTTTCGAGAGGATCCCTGGGGTTAAGCGTGGGCACCGAGCTTCTGCTTGAGGACGATCGATTGTAAAAGCTCCCGGTCGGAGTGTTTTGGAAGAGACTGGGATGAGGTGATCGATAACGATCTCTCCACGGCTCGTTGGCTGTAATGACGGGATACTAGAAACAACGTCAGTCAATGTTGATGATGCCATGTAGCAATGAAGCAGTTCCTTACGTTCCAGTCACCAAACTCGAGTTTCCTAGCTCCTGCGTAGAGTTGTTCTTCCTCTGGATCAAGTATAAGCTCGTCAGAATCATCGTGGTGCGGAGAGGAGGAATTGCTCCTCCTGCTCGGGCCGCCGTTTGCACCCAACAGCGGAGTGTTTTGGTTGATTTCGTCGGGTCTTGGTATCCAATATTTGCCCTTGCCTCCTCGCTCATATCGCATGCCTTCCTTAAGTCTGGCCAGTCTCGACCGCGACTGCTCATGTGCCATGATCTTGTCGCCCGAGTCAAAGACCCGGTAACCGTACTTGTCACCCGTAAAAGTTTCCTTGGAGTCCTGGATCAAGTCGCGAATTCCGAAGGCGTCCCTCATCGCGTACTTGACCGGCATTCTTGCGGCAGACACTCTGCTGTCGGCAAAATCGTGCCAAGAGAAGGCATACCAATGAGCAATGGCAAAGGCTGGCATCTCGAGACAAATGAGGAAGTCCTGAATGGCTGCCGCAAGGCCGTCTTGTGTGTAGCCTTCGACATTCGGGAAAGCCCCAAGGAACACCAGAATTCCAAGGGCAAAGCCTTGCCAGTAAGATGCAAAGATAATGGCCTTTACACACAGGAACTTGGGCATTGGTCGGAAAGGCTTTAGGTCGTTGTTCATGCATACCCAGAACAAGCCTAAAGAGTACAAGCTGACTGTGACGCTGATGTTGTAGATAATGCCGCTCCAGAAATAGCCCGAGTTGAGTTTGATGTCTCCCTCATGGTAGGTCCCAGTTGCTTTCATGATAACAGCCGCCAAGGCCAAGACTGGCTTCATCCATGCATATTGCAAGATGCCGCGCTTTATGGCGAGGAAGGTATGCGGATCGGAAATATCAACTCGGGGGAGGACGTGGTTCATCGGCCAGAGATGATGAATCGGTTCGCGACCGTGGGTCATGATAATGAGGGCTCGTTCTCCGCCCAAGTAGTTGATTAACAGCTGGAAGAATGTGTAGATGGTGAAAGCCTCGTATATGTCTCTGATGGGGTCGACAAAGGCTGCTGCGGTCCGTGAGACCATGCTAGTCCATGAGGCGATCGAGTATATTGGAACCCTGAAGATGGAGAATGATCAGGAATTCCGCCCACAGAATAGTCCCATAGTTCCATAGGGTGATAATATGTGAACTCACATGAGAAGGATCCGCACAACATAACGTTGCAAAAGCGGCTTGCGATAGTTTTTACTGTTGATTATCAGTGGCCGAACTTGGATGAGGAAGACGTTCGCAACACGGGCGATGGGTGGGCAACTCACGTTTGGAGCCATATCGACCTGTTACAGAGCTTGGTCAGTATGATATTCAGGCGCTGGAGTTGGAGTCGCGACACGATGCGTATCTGTAGGGTAAACATACACCATGGAGAGCAGAGTCGCGACAATAGACGCGACGCCTGCGACTATGGTTGCCACATCGGCGAGCTTTTGGCCGGTGCCTCCCATGTTTCCTATCTCGGGGATCCTGGCAGCGAGGTAGCTGGATCAAGAAGCCTGGAGGGAACTTTGGGCCCGAAGGGTGCGCGGCAACGACTTTTTGATCGCAAGTAGAGTAAAGCCGTTCAACCTATGGCATGTTGCGCCGGCATGGTGGAGCGAAGAAGTGCTGGTATTGCACCTGGAAAAGGTGCAGTCTAATGGAAATGATGCAACAAAGGTGATAACGGGAATCACGATGTCACCGGCGTAAAGATAGGTGGGATGGAGGTCGTAGCGCCTCGTAGTCTGGGCAACCGGAGGTGACGATGACGGTCGGAGGAGCCCGCAGGCCATGACGCTGGGCTGCGGGCGGGCATCCACCACTGCCGCTGCCCTGTAGCCCAGGCGGCTATTTTGGCACCCCACTGCCGTTGGGAACCGCGCGCAACCTGGAATAAGTTCCGACGGGGTCTGGACTTTTGAAACCACAGTGCGGACTCAAATATGCACGGTTTTACTGATCTCAAAAGGCAGAACAAGGTGAGTGAAGCAGATAACCTGCACAGTATTAATACTCGACGTGGATCAGACAAACCCCCCTACCCATCAAGGTTCGTCCCTCCACAGCCTGATAGCTCTGTCCAATCTCAAGAGCGCGGGCCATTCGGTGTAGCTAGCATCACGGACACCCCTAAAGTTGACTTGGAATTGGGAGCTACCTGCAATTCTACGTCCGCCATCCTAGCCAGGCAGGTACCATCTACGATAAGTCACCCTGTGACAGCTTCATCTTAGTTGAACTTCGACATGTCGTTTGCGCCTGCGCTCCGCTTTCTTTAGTTGACGACGTGCGACAACATCTACCTATTCGCAACCTCTTGCCTTCGATTTGCTTCAAAGCGATACCATGGAGAGCGGCATGAATACACGGCGCATACGGAAACTGTCCAATCCACGTTGAATGTTGGCCGGAGGAGTACTTTACGTCTGGCGACTTGATATTTAAACATAATGGCCATCCGAAACAACTTCTTTGACGACCAAGGGGGGTTCAATGGGTGAGTGACTCCAGGCCGGACAGACATTTGTTATGCGTTGCGGTTGTTGCTAACTCTGGCCGGACCAACTTCACAGCTTATTCTTGGGATCTCTAATCATATGCGGCGCATTATCAATATTCTCCCTCCTTTACTTTAATAGAGTCTTTGCATCTCTGGTGTCGTGGGCATTGCGGACATGGACCTGGCATCAGTACAAAGTCTACATCGACATCCAAGCTCTCCAGATCTCCCTACTCGGCGGTCGCATATTCTTTACTGGTCTTCGGTACCACGGCGCGAACGAAACAATACTGGTCCAGAATGGTTACATAACATGGAAATACTGGCTGCGCAGAGTACGGGGCGTCAAGATCTCAGCGAAGGACGCACGAGGGCATAACGAGACCGATGCCGATTCCGACGCCGATCCCATCACTGAACAGCTGCCGACGCCCAAACTTCCTTGCCGCATCAGTGTTTGTCTCTCTGGCCTAGAATGGTTCATCTACAATCGTAGCCCGGCCTATGATTCGATTCTGTCTGGGTTGACGGATCTACAGGAGGATGCGGTCCCGGCTGCTTCGGGGACAGAGCCTGTCGGGGCAGGTGACGGTGCAGGAACCCATGAGTCGGGCAACACACGGAAGCGCCGGTCCAAGAAGCGTGAGACGCTGAGAAAGTCGGAACAGACGCAGAGGTCGGGCGCCACCCAATACAGGAATGGGCGACCAATACGGGATAGCAGTACTGGGCGCGCGTCTACCATGGCTTCTTCCGATTCTGAGGACGAGGAGGAGCATGAGCGGGACGGACAATTCTCGCATGAGCTCCCCTTGTTCTTGCAGATGCTACCATTGCAGTTGGAGTGTACTAAGGCAGCTATGGTGATGGGAAACGAAAACACGAAAGCCATCTTGATTGTCAAGACCGAGTCAATGGAAGGGGAGGTTGATGCTTCAGCAACGGAAACCCCAGATCCGTACCGCCAATTCTTCCGTTTCAAGTTTAATCACCCCGTGATCGAAATGAAGGAAAACTTGGATTATAAGGAGGACCAGGCAGATAGGGCTACTCGAGACAAGCAGACGACAACACATGATCCCATCTCTGTCCATCATAGGCCCTTCTTCAAACAGCAGATGCGCAGGTTGATGGGACGTCTTCACCGGCTTCGTCGCATCGTGCCTTTCCGGCGAAATAGGTCCGTAGAATCCATCCCTCTGGATGCAGAGAGGGATATGGGAACCGCCACTAGCCACATATCAACTTCGAACCCAAATAGCTGGCAAGGGTTGTCGCGATATCTCGATAGCAAGGCCCACGATATCGGCGGTATCTCGAGACCAGGCTGGGCCTCGTCGGAATACGCAGCGGTACCGACCATTTTGGACAGCCCCGAAGCAACGCTTACCATCCTGTGGGATGTTGTAGGCAAAGTCCGGCGTGCTCACACTATCCCAGGCGAAAAAGCGACAGGGCCCTTACAGAACATTAATGGCGAGGAGCCGCCAGCATGGTCTATACAACTCTCAGTCAAAGGGGGTTCCATCAACTATGGTCCCTGGGCGGACCGGCAACGAGCAGACCTCCAACGTACTTTTGTTCCGAATCTTTGCAAAGATGCAACTCCGGCAACGCGATTGCCCGTGGGCGCCTACCGTGTTCCCACCAAGTTCAATTTTTACATTGAGTTCGAAGAGACAGTTACCCTCCGAGTTCCCGTACGAGAGGAGTCCAAAAATTGGAAATGGAAGGGCAAAGAGCCTGCCACCAAGCCCCCACCCCAGCCTCAGGCACGTAAGCACCGAGGTCGACCTAAGAAGGCAGAGCAGCCTGCCGCTATCCATCAACGGCCATATGGATGGCTTGATATCAAGGTTGCTAAAGACGCTACTATGTCATACACCATGGATATGGTAGCTGGCGTTGCAGGGTTTTCAAACCAGCTCATTCTGGAGTTGCCGAGCACTGAAATCTCGAGCAGCATTAACCATGAACTGCTTTGGAAATCAGGGAAGCAACAGATATCTTGCGATCTTTCTACTCCGTTGGGCTGGAACGCCCTTCGTGAATGGCGTTTCAAAATCATCAGCAGCGATCTGGACCTCTTCATCTTGCGTGACCACGTCTTCCTCCTGACTGATTTAGTTGGTGACTGGGCAAGCGGCCCGCCGCCTGAATACCTTGTCTTTACCCCCTTCAAGTACCACGTTGAGTTGCAACTGCAGAACCTCCGACTGTTTCTGAACCTCAACGACGCAAATATTGTCAACAACCCTACCGATCTAGACGACAATACGTACTTCATTGTTGCTAGCCCATTGCTTCAGTCCAAGTTGACTATCCCGATTGACAACTATAGACCGAACAAGAACGCCATTCCTTTCAATATCACTGCCAGCAACGCTTCTGTTACCCTCCATGTCCCTCCATGGAATACCCAAGCGTCATTCCTGGACACGAAGGAAGTTGGACGGCTGGAAAATATGGTGGTTGATGGCGCCTATCACTACCATACGATAACTTCGCCAGCAAACACAGATACGCTCATATTGAACTTCAGTACGCAATCTCTATTTGCGCGTGTATACGGCTTTACTGTGCGGTACGCTATGAAGATCAAAGACAATTACTTTGGCGAGGATGTTCACTTTAAGACCTTGGACGAACATCAGGATATGCTACGCTTGAAGGATCAGAACCCCGATGCTGAGACTACCAACAAGCCGCCCCCTAAGAAGTCGAGCGATTTGGATGTCATCTTAAGCGTCAAGTGCGACGAGCCAAAGATTCTGGTACCGGCAAATCTGTATTCTTCAACTCGTCACGTTCTGATTGACACAGCTTCTTTCGGGGCTGATCTGCGGTTCACAAATTACTACATGGAAATGGACTTGGAGGTGGCACCTCTACAACTGTCGCTGGGCAGTTCAGATTCATCGGGCGCAGACACACCAAAGAGTGCCACTGGCTCCAACACACAACTGTTCATAGATGGCATCCATGTCTATGGGCACCGACTCTTTGGGCTTCCCCATGCTGAGCCAACATACCTATGCAACTGGGATCTCTCAGTTGGTACCATTACCGGCGAGTGTACTACTGAGTTTTTGACAACGCTGGTCAGGGGCGGAAACGCCTTTGGGTTCTCCTTCGATGATGACGAGAATGCGTTAATCTCTGCCGCTTCAATCGTCCTCTACGACGTCACATTCCTTCGTGTTGATGTCCAGTCGGTGGGCATCTGGCTCCATGTCGAAGACGCTGCTTTTCTTCTTTCAACTGGGTCTATCAATGTTGACTTCAACGATTGGGCACGGTCCCATTATTCCAGTCGATCCAACATTAAGATTCCCAACGTCAAGGTCTCTTGCATCAATGCTGAACATGCCGCAAGACACAAAATGCGAGCTAACCATCCTATTGAAACCGATGCGATTTTGGAAACAAGCGTGTCATTGGCTATCATTGGGAGAAAACATGACTTCTCTAATCAGAAGAGGCGGCAGCAAGAATTCGTTCGTCGGGAGGACCAAAGGACCCATAGAACGCCGTTCCTTCTTCTTTCAGAGGCGCCAGAAGATTTTATCCCAGACATCGTAGATCCTCCTGCTCAGAGCGTCCCGCCTATGCCGACCCCTACAAAGGCGGATGAGGTTGAGTCTGACAGGATGACAACATATTCAGGCGCAACCTCGAAGCGATCTAGGAGCCTACGACACAAAAGTTCGTTCCTTTCTTTCACGAGCGAGAGCAGTGTCGTCAGACCTCGCTCGAGACGCTCGAGCGTGAGGGTGAAGCAAGCAGATCGCCTTTCGCCGTTCGCATCTTATGGTCGTCAATCTCGTGGTAGCGGCGGACACATCAGAGATATTTCGCCCTCTACCCGCCACTCTGGCTTCTACAGTACTTTCGGTGACAACGCTGAGCGGCAAGATCTCATGCACAATACAGTAGCATTCTCGAGCCAGTACTTTGCACCATATTTTCCGTTGGAGAATCTGAAGATGAATTACAAGGATGCGGCAAAAAACAGCGCTGAAAGGGATGATGAAAGCGAAGCTGAGCGTAGCTCTCTCACCTTTGATCTGGGGGATATTGACCCGGATTCTATCCAGGAGGATTGTGCTTACTCGAGCATTATCCTGGAGATGCCTTCAGGTGTGAAGGCAATCTGCAATCCTACCGCACTGCGACACGTTGTCACTTTGCTCTCATCGCTCCAGCCTTCAGATCCAGAAGATATTCTGGATAGCATACAGTCAGACTCTATGAAAGCCATTTTTGGTATGCAAAAAGATCAGAAGATGAAGGGCCACGTCGAAGACATCCTTATCAAGATACCGCGGGCCGACATTCGTTTCGTCAACCCATTTGATTCTGATCCGGCCAACCCCTTGGGCGAGGAGGAAGACCAATACAATCTTTCTATAACCAGACTCGCATTGGCATCTCGATCAGAGACCAACTGGCGAGATGCATTCAAGCCTGAGTCCAAGCAGACACGCAGCTCGTTCCATCTCCGGCTGCAATCGATAGAAGCTTCAGCAGCGGAAAGATATCATGACGCCTTCAATTCCCCAGCCGCTGTTCGAGCTTCGGTTGAGAACATCATGGTCTCGATGGGGACTCGCGATATCACGTATCTGGACGTGGACATAGGCACGATCACGAGCTCTACATCTTCGGAAAAGGTAGATTATCTCGCGTCCTTGATTCACCGCACAAGCGTCCTAGCTTCCGATTTCGGCAGGCTCTTTGACGAGAAATCAACTTACGAAGAGAATATGCCCAAAAATCTCGTCAAGCGCCTCATAGAAGGCGGCCAAAACGCCCCTGATCCAGGGTTTTTGGTTCGGCCTTCTGCCATTCTCCGTTCTGCGCCTGAACATTTGAGGTCCTTCGATTGCTGGAAGCTCGTTATGCGACTACGGCAAATGTGGGCAGCTCAGTCTCAATGGGAGAAGGAGCAACTGGGTTCTACGTGTCTCGATAAAACTCAGACCCCTCCGGCCAACCTACGACAAGAAGTCATCGCAGCGTTTGAGAAATGGCGCAGTTGGGACCTGGGCAACATTTCGGATAGTCCGCTCATAAACACGATTTTCGGCCCAGCTAAAAATGGACCGGGGCCAACCAAGGAGATGCCGACTCTCGCTGTAGTCAAGATTAAGCAGATTCAGTTCATTCTTGATCCCGGACCGAAACAGAACGAGATAATGGCCGTCGCGCTGTCGATCAGAGCTGACACAAGACGGGCAAGCGACGCCGAATCCAAAGCCAGGAATGCCGAAACAGCAGGGCGGTTAACCATCTTAAATATCAACTGCAGTGACGCTGCCATAAACCTGAACTGGGAGTTGTGTGAACTGGCTACGAGGCTGCTTGAGCTAGTAGACAAACTTGAGTCCAAACCACCAACTGCTCCGAAGACGGCCTCTCTTCCTTCTACCAAGAAGACTGAGGATCATACCATTCATTGCGTACTGGCCATCGGCCATGGGTCCATCGCTCTGGAAACCATCAACCTGCACATCTCCTCTATAGGGAGTGGGCTGAGTGCATCGTTACTCTTACAGCTCGGGCAAGAGGAGAAAATGGATACAAACATGATCTTCAACTGCGATTCCGTAATCTCAAGTCTTCGAAGTCATTCCGAAGGAGTCGCAAAGCTTGTCCTACAAAGACCAAGCGTGTTTGTCTCACACGAACTCAAAAAGTCACAAACGATTGACAGCCATACCATCAAGGCAACAGCAAGCAGCCACCATCTTAGCTTCGTTGTCAAGCAAGACCCGGTTTATATCACAGAACTCTTGGATCTCGTCGTACGAGATGAGGTTGCTAAGATTTACAAGCTCAGCAAAAAGGTTCCATCCTCGGCCCCCTCTGCTTCAGCACCCAAGAAGATCGTTGATCGACTCTCTGCCTTCAGGGTGAACGTTGCTATGTTTATGGACCAGTATACGATCAGCATACCCTTGCTCCGTTCCCTGACATATACAGTCAATGGAACTGTTGCGCGAGTAGCGATGGCGGCGAACTTTGGCAGGGAGATCATTTTTGATTTTGATATCAAGGAGAACTCGCATGAGATAAGGACAAAGTTGAACAACGTCACAAAACGGATATCTCTGCTACAGATTCCACCGACAAACGGACAGATCAGGAACCATACTACCGACAGTGAACATTCTGTGACTGTCTTCGCATCTCTCGAGCTGGTGGAACTGGATGCATCAGCAGTGTACAGCTTTTTGTCGGCATTGAACCGCCCGGAGGTCTCGACTGCTCTCACTGAGCTGCAACAGCAAGGCAAAGCCATTCAGGAGCACATCAAGGAGATAACCGGAAACAACCAGGCCTCTGGCATGCCCACCTCATCTCCTGGAACCCCTCAAGCAGACTCAAAGCTATTAGTTTATGCTATAAACCTGACCTTTGCCGGGCTGAAAGTGTTTGGGAATAGTCCGCTTAGTTCGGAGGTGGAATCGCTAGCACATATAGCATTCAACCTCGACAAGATCCATCTTGGCACGTCCAATCGAGTGGAACAACAAGGGCCACTCCTGGCATATCCCGAGTTTCATGTCAACATTCGCGAAGTTGCTTTCGAGATCCAGAAGGGCACTACTGAAACCATGAGATCGTGTGGAAATCTTGGCTTCGGAGCCCTTATAACTGCCTCATCAAAACACGGTGATGACGGAAAGGAACAGAGGATGTTCAACGTCAAGAGTGACGCCTTCCATATTAATCTTTCACCTGACACAGTCTCAACAGTTGTCGACGTCCTTGGCTATATGGGTGACAAGATCAAGGATCTTGACACAACAAGAGAGTTGGAATATCTGCGAAAGCTCCGTCAGTCTAAGCCACGCATTGCCATCAATGATCTGGAAATGGAAGAAGAGGGAGATCAGGATATCGTCGATGTTTTCCTGTCCTCATTCACATATACGTTCGAGATCTGCAACATACAACTTGCCTGGCTAGTCAATCATAACCACCCAAGAGAACTCCCGGACCCTGATAAGGAGGACCTTGTCCTGTCGCTAGACAAGATTGAGTTCAGCACTCGCACAAGGAACTCGGCCAGGCTCACAATCGAAAACCTACTGCTCCAAATGGTTTCGCTAGAGCAGGACCGGAGGCTACGATCCCCGAACTCTGCTTTGCTACCGGAGATTATGTTCAACATTGCCTACGTATCCATGTCTGACACCCGGCGGCTGGCCTTCCAAGCTGTGGGCAAGACGCTCGACATTCGACTTACTTCGGGTTTTATCCTACCGGCAGCTCATCTAACCAGGTCAATCAGTCTGTCGATAAACAATGTCCAACAGGCTTCACAAAACTGGAATCCTTCTCCGCCCGCTGCAACACAAGCAGCAAGTTCGCCCGAACCACAAGAGCAGATTCGCAAAAGGAGCATTCTGGGTAGCAAGAGGCTTGAATCACTCCTCGTGGACGCAGATTTTGCGGGTGCCGTCGTACATTTGACAGGTAAGAGAACACCCAGTGATCTAGTCAGTGCCTCAAGGCTAGGCAAGCCTAGCACGGCCGGGAAGTCGGGCCAGTTTGGGCAAGAAGAGTGGGTGAACAGCGTCACGACCCTCAGGTCCCCAGGCCTTGCCTTAAAACTCGAATATTGCGATGACGGCAGGGAAGACCCTTCTCTGTTTGCTGAAGTGAAGATCGACGCGTCTAGCAACATATTGTATCCATCAGTGGTGCCTTTGATCGTGGAAATGAGCAATAACATCAAGTCGGTGGTCAGCGAACGAGGAGATGGTGCCAACCCTCCCAGTCCCCCGCAAGCACCTCCACCCAAGGCTAAACCAGCTGAAGAGGACGGGATTCTCGGTGCTGATCCCACCGCTGTGCTGGGTCGTGTGAAGCTCAATCTTGGCCTGCGTGTCCGGAAGCAGGAGTTCTCGTTAAGCTGTCAGCCTATCGCTCTAGTGGCGGCCACCGCCAGTTTTGACGATGTTTACTTTACCGCCAACACCGTCCGGTCGGCTGACCAGGGCAACTTCTTTGCAATATCTGGAGCCTTTTCAAACCTCCAGGCTTCTGTCCAGCACGTCTATTCGCGGGAGTCGACCGGCAGCTTCAACGTTGACTCGATAGTCCTGTCGCTGATGAACAGCAAGCATGTAAGCGGCACCAACGGGCTGTCTGCGATTCTCAAGGTCAGCCCGATGGAGGTGTCGATCAACGCAAAGCAACTTCAGGACTTTATGCTTTTCCAAGAGATATGGGTCCCCCGTCAATTTACCGAAACCACGCCGTCATCACCAGTGGCCAAACTGGTCACACAGACCTCACAGGGTCATCTAGTGCAGCGCTATCAGCAGGTTGCGGCAACTGCTGCTTTCCCTTGGACTGCCACCATCTCTATCACCGCACTGAAGATTTCTGTGGATCTAGGTCAGGCCTTGGGCAAATCTACGTTTTCCATTGACAATTTCTGGATCTCGTCCAAAAAGACGTCAGACTGGGAGCAAAATCTCTGCCTCGGCTTTGACATGATTGGCATGGAAAGTCAAGGCCGGATGAGCGGCTTTGTGGCACTGCGAGACTTCAAGCTACGTACCTCCATCAAGTGGCCTGAAAGAGAACAGGCCTTGAACGAGACACCTCTTGTTCAGGCGTCTGTGGCATTCAGCCAGTTCCGGGTCAAGGCTGCCTTCGACTACCAGGCTTTCCTAGTTGCAGACATCACGTCCATGGAGTTCCTCATGTACAACGTACGGCGCAGCCGACAAGGAATGGGAGACCGTCTTGTCGCTATCTTTGACGGCAATGCCGTCCAGATCTTTGGAACTACCAGCTCGGCCGCTCAGGGCGTGGCTATGTACCAGGCCTTCCAAAGGCTCATTCAAGAGCGCAAAGCAAACTTTGAGAGCTCTCTCAAGGAAATCGAGCGGTTCATGAGGAGGAAATCAGTCACGGCGCCAGCAGCAGTCATAAAGCGCCTTGATCAGAAATCCAAGCTTGCCTCCGAAGCGGACGATACGCTCACCAAATCACCCATCTCACTGGACACCGACGTCGTGGTAACCCTCAAGGCTCTCAACCTAGGTGTCTTCCCCGGCACCTTTGCCGACAGTCAAGTGTTCAAGGTTGAAGCCCTGAACGCTCAAGCCCGGTTTGCCGCGAGCATCGAGGACCGCAGAATCCACAGCATCCTAGGTCTGACACTAGGCCAGCTGCGCATCGGCCTCGCCGGCGTGCGCGCTACTGGCGGTGCTCCCAAGACGCTGAGCGAGCTCTCGGTTGAGGACGTAGTCCAGAGCGCCACGGGCTCCCGAGGCGGCACCATTCTCAAAGTGCCCCAGGTCGAGGCGGTCATGCAAACATGGCAGCGGCCCGACAGCCGCTCCATCGACTACATCTTCAAGAGCGCGTTCGAAGGCAAGGTCGAAGTGGGCTGGAACTACAACCGCATCAGCTTCATCCGCGGCATGTGGGCCAACCACTCCAAGACGCTCCAGCGCACTTGGGGCAAAGAGTTACCGCCCGTCACGGCCATCCGCGTCACGGGCGTGCCGGAGGGTCCGGCTGAAGACAATACTACTTCCACAACCGCAACTCAAAAAGACGGAGAGCAGAAGCAGAAAGACCAACGACAGTCATCTACCACGTCCACATCCAATTCCGCAGACGCCGGGCCTTCCTCCTCCTCCTTTGCATCTGGATCTACTTCCCAAGAAAAAGAAAAGGATCAACACAAACAATCCAACAAGATCACAGCCGAAGTCAAAGTCCCCCAGTCCAAATACGAGTACACGGCGCTCGAGCCGCCCGTGATCGAGACCCCCCAGCTGCGCGACATGGGCGAGGCCACGCCGCCGCTCGAGTGGATTGGTCTACATCGCGACCGGTTGCCTAACTTGACGCACCAGATTGTTATTGTGAGCTTGTTGGAGCTGGCGGGTGAGGTGGAGGATGCGTATAGTAAGATTTTGGGGTCTACTTGAGATGTGATGCTTGGGATTGGAAGAGGAGAGTCCTAAAGTGGTGGGTGAGAGGCGTGGAGGGAGGAGATGAGATGTAAGTGTGGTGTAAGGGTGATGGAGAGAGTGTAAGAAAGGATATGGAGTTTTGGTTGATTGGTTGATTGGTAGGAAAACCACGTTTAGGTTTATTCAAGAAATTAGAGTTTCTTCCGAGGGTGTAGCTTGGGCTTTTCCTCGTTTAGTTATTGCACTTGCATTTAATTTTAGTATGCTATTACCTAGAACTATAAGCCCACTGGGCGCAACTTCCCTCCTCTTCCCGAGCGAGACACTATCTTCTTGGAACAATGCCATTCATCAAGGAAACTCTTCTTCCAAGCCCACTCTTGTGTCCCCACAATCCCCC
Organism: Neurospora pannonica FGSC 7221; assembly: GCA_009805235.1. NCBI lineage: Eukaryota > Fungi > Ascomycota > Sordariomycetes > Sordariales > Sordariaceae > Neurospora > Neurospora pannonica. The sequence continues at coordinate 46,921 of RANY01000022.1, forward strand.
AATCCTCCCTCCCCCACGTCCTCGAGAATTTTACTCTTTTTATACTACCCTACCCCAGAACTAGTAAACCTCCATCTAGCTACATACTGATCTACACTACTGCATCCAAGACATCCAAGACAAGGCACTGCAAAACCATATGCACCCCGCAACCGCCACCGGCCCGAAGCACCGGAGCGGTGCTCGTCAATCGTGATTTTTGAGTATCTGTTTTGTTCTGACTTTTGTCTTCGGTATATGTCTCATTGGTGGACTTATCTTCCGTCTAGTTTTCAATCTCGTTTTGGGGTTTGATTTCTTGCGAATATAGACTAGTGCGGTTTTTATGTGAACAGTTGGGATCTTGATGAAAAGATTCGGGAGTCGGAAGTCGGAAGGGTAGAAGCGAGCGATGCTGTTGACTGCAAATGGAAAATCTGAGGTGGCTTGCCAGTGGGTGGCTTTTGAAGGCGGCATTGTCCCGAGATTTAGTATCACTCTCCTCGGCACTCCTTTTTCCATATCCTTCAAAGATGATTAATACGCCCAGGTAGCAAGTGGGAAATATTGGTCACGGATTCAAGTAAGCAACGAGGGGTATCCTCTGACTTGTTCTCTGTGCCTATGTTTTCAAGTCGAGGCAGAGGAGCAGCAACAAAGCTCGGCGAGGTGTTGAGTCAAAAGAACCATGAACCTTCGCGGCTACGTACCGCTGGCAGCAAAAGACAGCTTCGGGTGAGGATTCCGAGTTCTTAAAAAAAATAACTTGGCTTGGTTAGCTGGCCAAGACCACGCATGTGACTCTGCAAAAACCTCAAGCTGGAAAAGAAGTCAGGGTTCGGCGTTTATGGATTTGATGTGAAATGCTTGGTCTGGCGGTTTGGAGGGACCCGTTGACCAAAGATAAATGAGCCTCGGAGCGGGATGTTGGGAGAAGAATTGATATGCAGCGTGCGGCTAGGTGATGGCGGACCAATAATCAAGTGGTTTCGAGCCACCTTTGTTCATTGTTTGGTCACGGCATTGTGAGGGAGCGAGCAAAGAGATGGATTTGGGATTTCCGCCATGGTTCCAACTTGTCCGTAGCCGCCAGTGGTGTCTTTCAAAGAAGTCGGATTCTTTGATGGACTTCACGATCTTGTCATTGCATAGTACAAGTGATATCTGTGGCCTCGGCGGTATTTGTCTTCTTTGGTAGCATTCTCTAATCGTTTGGGCGTTAATCAAACGGGCCGTTTATAGGCCATCGAGGATGTTGAAACGAAACGCCAGGATCGCATGTACTGGGAAGGGGTCGAATGTCCTGCAGTGGTAGCGAGATATGCATACCACTGTGGCTCGCTGTCGGAAATTTCTCCGTTTCTTGTCACTCTGAGGAATCCAATTGTCGCATACGTGACGCCAGAAAGACAGATGTACGTATGCGTATGAGTTGAGACTCGACGTTGGAGAGGGAGGATGGATTGCAGAAGCTTGGTGATGTCAAGAGTGACAAACGATGGCCCTCCATTATTGGTCATCTGGCAAACCCCACAGGGGTCCACTTCTGGTACCCTTGCTTCCCCACCAATCTTCCCCCGCTTGATGGAGCGCCAGTGGCACTCGAAGCACTGCACGTTCCTGAACTCCTGTGAGGCGCCATGTCTTGGCACCTGTGCATCTCCTGTTACCATTCGTCCTGCTTTCCAAGACTTCCATTCACTCGAAGGCCTCTTACACTCGACTCAATATGCTGACTGAGAGCCAACTGAAACGCCAACCATGCTTCTGACAATGACGCCGACCGCGCACAACAGACGACGTTGGTCAATGAAATCGTCCACCTGCGCTAGCTGAAAGACGAAGCGTCGCGCCGTTCGAGACTTGACTACCAACCCAACATCGTGGGACGTCATACAAAGATGAATTTCTCCTTGGCTCTGGCTTACTGAGAGCCATATTGCCCAACCGCCATCCACCAAACACCATGTCCATCAAACGGCGCTTCACTTGCTGCCCCTACTTTCATACTGCGGCTTGATATGGTCTGGATTCCGGGTAAACTAGCGCAACTTGTCGGTACCAGAGGACCGTGGGGCCACGCGGAACAGCCATGGTATTTCCCATTCGGGATATGCTCGACATGTTGCGTGCAAGGGCGGAATGGGTCATTCATCACGAATCAGACCCAAGGCGGAATTCTCCTCCAAAAGAGCCGGCTCGGGTGAAGCGTGTTCATGAGGGCATGATGGGGCTTCTTTCACTGTCAATGTCGTGGCCCATTAAGCGCGGCAGAAGCCCATTGTCACTTGTCAGAGTCGAGTGAATGGGAACCGTTGGCAGTAAATGGTATTGTCTTTTCGTCCCGTCCTTGAGATCTTGGCAACTACATAAATCCTGCCCACCTCCCACCGGTTCTGCTCCTGGGAAATCTGTTTTTCGCTCCGTATCTCGATCACCTCTTCCTCACCAAACAGTCCCGGATATACCAGTCGACAGGTCGACACAATGCTATACAAGTCTTTAGCTGCTGGCGTTATCGCCTTTGGCTTGCCCACCTTCGCGTCGGCCACCTTGATCTTTACTACCTCCATGGGTAACCCTGCTACTGATCCTGGATTCCTTAACACGATCAAGTATACGGACGGAAAGCTCGAGGTCATCAACAAGCAGCTCAGCATTTGTGGCAATAACCCTTCATGGTTGGAATTTGTCGGCGACCACATTTACTGCCTCGATGAGGTTTGGGCGAGCGGCTCAATTGGCTCCCTCTACAACTTTCAGGTCACCAGAGATGGCACAAATCTCACGCAGATCAACAAGCTGGATACGCTGGGAGGCCCAGTGAGCAGCGTCCGCTATGGACAGAATCTCAAGGGACTGGCTATTGCCGCCTAGTTAGTCCATCCCTCTGCCCTCCCATCATTCACCCCATCCTCTGTAATAAATTATGTGGTGAGCTAACCAAGTCTCTGACATTGCCACTTCGTAGTGCGGGAGGAGGTTTTCAGTCATTCGATATCTCGAACCCCGCCGCCCCCAAGGCTCTCCAAAATAGCACTTTTACAATCTCGCAGAAGCCTGGCGCGGTGGACCAGCAAAAAGTATCACATCCTCATGAGGTCATCCTGGACCCTACCGGAGACTTCATCGCAGCGCCCGACCTTGGCGGGGATCTCATCCGCATCTTCAAGGTAGACAAGAATACCTTGAGCTATGTTGAATCCACAACGGTTCCGACACCCGATTTTTCGGGCCCAAGGCACGGTGCTTTCGTTAAGCTCGAGTCTGGAACCTACTTCTACGTCGTCACCGAGCTCTCCAACCAGATCATTGGGTGGAAGGTTAACTATAAGACCGACAGCCTTGACTTTGGCGAAAAGCTGTTCATTATCCCAACCCACGGCCCCGGTACTACGGTTAACAATACCGTCGTCAAAGCTTCAGAGCTCGTTATCTCGGTGAGCTCGAGTTGTTCTCACGGTCCACGGTCGATTAACTTTGTACTAACCATTTCACGCGATGCGCGTGACTCGTGTACAGCCCGATAACAAGTTCCTGTTGGTATCATCACGTCTCGAGGAGAACAGTCTCAAGATTGCCAACCCGGAGAACAATGAGGGACAGATCGAGTCAGACCCCATCATCAACTACGCGATCCAGTCAAACGGCACCCTCAGCCTTCAGCAGGTTTTCGCTGCGGGTGGTAAAAACCCGCGCCATTTCTCTCTCAGCAAAGACGGCTCTCTCGTCTTGACCGCGTTGCAGAATGATGGCCGTGTTGCGCTCATCAAGCGTGACGTCCAAACTGGAAATCTCACGGAGTTCATCGGTGCTGTCCATCTCGGTGGATCGCCCACCTTTGCCAAGTTCAAGGAGTAAGTCCATCCTTTCATATGTGTTTCCAACAGACGGGAGAAGGGGACAGGCAGGGAAAACCCAGCACTATCAATAGGCGGCTGTCCACATAAGTGCGAGGGGGTTTACAATGAGCAAGACAAAAGCAACCAGCCCTTCGTTCCCCTCGTTGGCCAGGAATGCGCCGGAAAAACGGGGACAACCCGGGTCATCCATCACACTAGAACCGTCACTGACAAGATAATTTGCTATACAGGGATACGAACTGCGCCTGAATCAGGGGGTGAACTGGTCTTCGGTTCGAAAAGGGATGGCGGTATCGATTTGTTCTCCCACCTGAGACGGGGAGAAAGGAAAGAATGAAACGCGAGAAGCATGGCGTTTACAGGAAGGGACACTCTTTGAAGGGAAGGGAAAGGTTTCGTGCCGGCGCCAGATAGGTATGCCGCATATATATCGGGCTGGATCTCCCGGTCTCGCTACCTAGCGTAGGCAAGTAATGAGAATGGGAAATGAATCATGAGATACCAGAGATGTTTAGATCTCAACTGGTAACTGACGTTGAATTTGACCTTGCATGTTTGTCCGAAACGTTTGTAAACATATGTGGGTGTAAGAAACGTCGGGTAGTATGTACGTGGATGGGTACCTGCATACGGGTATGTCATGTCAAATTCATGACAATGGCAATGTCAAGCAACAAGTTCAATACCATTGTTCAGATCGGGTACCACCTCTCCGCCGCATCAGAATTCTCCGTTTGGTTCTAGGGGTCCACCGCTTCTTCGTGCTTGCCTCCGCTTGCTTGCTTCCCCTTGCTTGCCTGCCTTGCCCTGCCTTACCGAACCTATCGATCCGATTCGGCACATCTCGCTCCTTGCCGGGGCAGCATATCTGCATGTGAAACCTATCCAACTACATCCCAACAACCACCTATTTAGCCCTCAGGAACAGTAACAACACAGGAATCCGAACAAAGAATCGAGTTCTCTACACATATCCAGGAGAAATTCCGAGCCGAGCTTCTCTCCGTTAGTACGGATCTGAGCCTGAAAGAAGCTGTCCCCTTTTGAAGACCGATGGATTTGCGGTCACCTTCAAACACTCACAAGCAGAGCAAGAAAGACTGGCTGCTTCGAGGCAATGTCCCTTGAAATGAAAACGTCAGTCGAGTCCTTGAGAGGGGAAAGGGAAAAGGTGATTCTGGACTGGATGCAGTTCACGTGCCTTGAAAGAACCAACTCAACTACCATTGCAACTCTAGATCAAATCACCGAACGAAGCGAGAGAAAGATGGTAGCGAGTTGTGCCATGCAGTTTTCCCTTACCGAAAAACACGCCGCTGGGAACGCCCCACCTAGCTAGCCACTTCCGTCGTGCTCCTCAGGAGAGGTTTGAACTCCTTTCTTCAGAGTCACAACCATACAATATTCACATCAAAGCTTTCCCAGGCTATCTACTCTGACCGCGCTCGCGAGGTAGTATCATCGCTAGCCTCTTCTCACGGTCTCGCCAGAAGTTCCAAGTTGAGAGTGTTCCACCTATGTAGGCCGTTCAACGACAGTCTTCAAATTGGATATGTGATAGCAATCAAATTAGACGCCTTGATGAAATTGCAAAGAAAGTTTAACGACGCCTTCTATGTAACCATAACACGTTTATGGTTCCATTGGATCGGTCTTTCAACGTGAAAAGGATAGGTAGTAACGCCTTCGCTACCGAACATAACAGTGTTCTTCCCATCTTATGTAACTTGGCATTGCAGACTACTGCCGTTCACGTTCACGTTCACGTTCACGTATGTGGCCTCATCCGTGACATATTTGCAACGAAATATGAAGCCGGTCCCTGGACCAAACACAATGGAACATATGATTACCACCATTATCATCACGGTATATCAACCCCAGGATCTACCAATTATCACCCGCCAGCACGAGCACCAACCTCCGGCAGAAATAGACAAGAAGTGATGATTCCGTACTCGCACTCGCACTCGCACTCGCATAGCATCTCCGGTGAAATCGAAGCGCGCGGCGGCGCGCACTGATGCACCGAAGTACATACAGTAGTATCTAGCATGTAGTAGTATGCACGTGGAACGTTGGACGATCGTCGTCGTCCGTCGCCCGGCAAAAGGCCCGCGTAGGTGGGACTGAATAAATGAGAAATGGAGAGAGATTCTCGGACTTTCCTCCAATGAGATGGTGGTTACAGATTTTGAAGTTGTGTTGTGGTGTCCCTAGGTCCCGAATGCCCCGAGTGTATTGTACACTGCCATCACTCGGGTATAGTGGCAGTCTAGCTAAGGTAGCATACATGCTGTATGTTTGAAAATGGTGGAAAGGCGATTAGCGAGCTCGTGCAGTGCAGGTTTTCGATACCGGCCGGGCCTTGCAAGGTGGGACATAAAATAAAGGAAGTATCGTGGGGAATGCGGCAAGTGCGTGACTAGTCGACGTCTCGAAAACACCTGTACGGCCAGGCATATAAGCCGGCCGGCTTTGTCGAACGACTCTTTGATATCTTCAAGGACTCAGGTTTCAGAACCCGATAGTAAATTCCTTGATAGAATTGACAACCCTGTTTCTCCACATAAACCTAGATAGTGAAAGACAATGGTTGATCACCACCACTTCCGTCCTCCGTCACCTCAGGCCTGAGAGCGAGAGAAGGACACGGGAAGTTGTGGAATTTCCGATTTCCGATCCGGCTATCGAAGAGCCCCAGTGAGTTCCCATCCACTAGCAAAGATCGTCGCTTGTGCCCCAGATTCTCAAGGCGAGTGCGATTTGGATCCCTAGCGAGGCTAGCGGGTTTTGTCACGGTGGGTTTAGACTGTCTTAGTGCTTCGCGCTAGACTTCTAGGCTAATTTCATGGAGCGCCGCTAGAAGGAAGGCAGAAACAGGGGTCGTGAAAAAGGAAAGAGAGCCGGTTGACAGCTTGTCACGACGAAAGGGAAGTTGACAGCAGTGTTGAAAATTGTGGTTGTTGAGCAACGGTTTTCGAAAGTTAAGTTGTCGTGTGTTCAGAGATGATGCCCCGAAAACTTGGAGTATGAAACCACACGCCCGTCGTTAAGGATGGACGCTTTTGTTAAACTGGGTTGCGGCGACCCAGAGATGCGATTCTTCTGGTTTTATTCCAATGTTGCTGTTCCGTCTTCCTAGTGTTGCAGTGGTACTTAGGAGCGCCACTTTCCCAACCGTCAGTGTGGACTTTGGTGAACTTGACCCCATACACTTACAAGTACCTGTAATAAACATGATCTCGAACAGCGCCAGAGCGCCTACCCCACCCCCCCCCCCCCCCCCCCCCCCCCCCCCCCTTAAAAATTCCGTGTAACTGAGGTTGTTCTGTTCACGGGTACGGGGTACCGGTCCAGAGGTATCTCGAGTTTCCCTTCCGACCCCGCTTTCTTTCGGTGCCCGGGCTATCGAGGTCTAGACATGCGGAATTGCGGAGGTATGCAGTGGCTGGCTTCTCCGCGACAAAATGTGCCGGTTAATATATTTTAGGCGGCAAGCCCCAGCCAGCGAGACGCATGACCCGTGCCTCGCTCGCTGCTTCTGACCCTTTTTTGACGATCCTGTATCGGTTTTGGACAGGCCTTCTTCGCAAATAGCAAACCATCACGTCCTGATTTGTCCAGTTGCTGCTCGGGATAGATATAGCGTCGTGTCTTGGTCTTGTCTGTAAACTAGAGTCAAAAGTCGGATGTTTCCAACACTTTTACCTATCTTCTTCCTCCGGCTTACCGGATGGAGGAGTCTCCATCTCCCCCTCAAACACTGGACCTTCCTTGTAGTGGACCCTGATGTAGTTGCCGTCTCGGTCCGAGCCTATTCACTTGTCATCGATCTGTCATCTTGATCGAGCTGAGGTTGTTGGGTTGAAATCTGAATGCAATTCGGAAACCGGATATCAGCATCTTCAACCTTTCCCCAGTCGCATGACGAGAGGTAGATTCAAGGGGTTTGTTGCAAGTAATCGGACCGACCGTCTTTGAGGTGTGATTTGGTACTGTGCTGTGCATGCAGACGTCAAAGATACAATGTGCCTCCATGGAACTCTGGTAACTGAATTCCGGATTACATACCCAGCGGTACTTACTGGTGTACATATAGGAAACGGTCTGTTAATACCCTTGGCGACCAATCCGTCAGCAATAGCAATGCTCAACTGGTGATAGGCTGTCGAGCTATAGACCAAATGAGGTGTACGACGGGTTGATATGCCCTTACAGAGTATCGCATATCTCGAATTAGTCCCAGAGCTTCCAAGGTGCGTAGGTATGTACCTAGATACTGTGTAGGAAGAGGGGTCCCCGTTTTGCTGTCGGTAGCATCCAATATCTGTCAATCTTCGGCTACCCTGAAATAGGACTGGCTTGGCGAGCCCTGCGTTCTGTTCATGGGACAAAGCTCCAACCAGAAAGGAAGGTCAAGGCTCTTGATGTCTGATGAAGAACGGTTCTTCAATCCATGGTGATTGGGGTGGCAAAGAAGTTCTGACATGTCCCAACACATGACCTCTGTTCCGTTCGAAGGAGCAATGAAGGTGGGCGCGGAAGAGGACAGTATGGAGACGAGGCCAAGCGAGCTGATATCTGTGTCCAAGCTCGGAGATATCGACCGGTCTTGGGTGTCCGTTGATGACAGGTCAGTCAGCCTCTAGGAGGATGGGTGCTGGAAGGCTTGTCGTGGCTGCCCGGATACGGACAAGACGGATCACCGGAGCCAAGGGTGGAGTTATGCCATGTACACGCACGTACACTTGTCGACGCCCAGAAGCTTGTTGAAACATGGGGCAGCAAGTTCTGGAAGGAGTGGAAGCTCGGAAGGGTAGGTGTGGTGTTCTGGGTGAGACACGCACCCGGCAAGATTGGAGATGCTGGCCTGGTGGGAAGATTTGACAGGAGCAATGCCTTCGGTTGGCGAGTTTATGCTAAATTGCGACGCGCAGGGTTCAGGAAAGCCTTGTGGGCTTCCATGTGGTTTCAAATGACGACCTCGAGAAGTGGGCATGAACGCATGTGGTTGAGGTGGTGTGCCCGTGAGAGCGTGTGCACCCCTATCTGGGTCATTACGTGTTGTTGTCGTTGTCGGAATACGCAGCTCTACCATGGCCCATTGGGACAACCTTCATGACAGTGGGAGCTCATGGCAGATACTGCTTCGGAACGCTTTTGGTGATCGTCCCCCTGGCGGCGCAGAGAAGGGGACATGGAGGACGAATCGAGAAGCGTGCATACAATAGTAATACCCAGACAGCCAGGGCTAGCGTGTGGGTGTGTATGTACCGAGAACCGTAGGAAGAGAGAGATATCTTGATCCACGATACATACGAGTATCATCAAACCTCGGTTGCATGGCCCGGATCACCCTCACCCATATCACCAAGAGTGCGAGCTGCGTGATGCACAATGCTGGCCGCGACTGAAGCAGTCTCCAAGATGTAAGGAAAGATTGTAATGCAAGTAGAGGTAGTATGAAGATGCCTACGTATTGAGGGTGTGATGTGGTGACTGTGGTTGGGGACAATGACGGACTCGAGTTGGATGTGATCGACAAGAGGACGTTCGAATTGGAGGAGTTTGGAGTTCCGTTCCTTTGGCAGCTTGCTGGTGGGTCTCTCCCCGCATCCCGTCGCAGCTGTCCAGACACCTGCAGCGACCAGGTAGGTTCGTCTGCTGGAGTTCCGGGGTGCGAAATGGTCACTGTGACTGGCTGCAACTGCACTTTGGACGTCCCGTTGTCCACAAACCTTCTGACTTTCTCCACACGGTTGAGACTCCACCCAATGTTACCTCGTCCTCACCTTCCACGCTTCCATTCTTCCCTCGACATTTTTGTTGCTTTGATTCGCAATTGATGCTGTTGTTGGCCTCAGGAACTGCCGTATAGCAGATGGCTTCGGTCATCAGTCAGATGGAGTAGTAGAATTCCTGACGTAGGACTACAGCATCATCATTTCATCAATATCCACTTAGGATTGAAAAGTGGATGGGAATTTGGGATGAACGCGAATTCGGGTCGTCTAAGTCGATCCGGTCCCGGATGTCTGTAATACGGTAACTATACAAAACCTCACGCCAACCTCACGACGTCCCGTCCTCCAGCTCGCAACCAAGCATTTTGAACAGAGGCAAGCCGAACTAACACAACCAAAGCACAGCACCCGTGCACATACAATGGCTGGCTAGCCACAAGACCACGACTAGCAGAATGATCTCCAAAGTAAGGTTGAACAACAAAATCCGGCGATTGTGTCTGCTTTGATCGCGAAAACGCCCTCCCTTTGGAGAGGCACAGCCGTAGCAAGTGCTTGAGCGTATTCCATACAACTGTTCAATTCTATTATATACCGTACACTGTAATACGCAGTACCGTACTATTTGCAAGCTCCGAGTCCGTCCCGTCGCCAACCTGAAGTGACTCCAGTACTCCCCCCGCCCTTCCCGGTCCCCCTCCACCTTCATCCGCACCATCAGCCCGTCTCCACTTCCTTACCTCCACCCTCCGATTCCCCCAGAGACACTGACGGGAGGCACGATCCAATCCACCGCGACCTCCAAGCTTCAATCTCAACTTCACCTCCATCTCTCATCCCAATACTGGAATTGATCCAGCCTCAACCTCAATACGTGAGAGTGTTGGTCAGGTGTATATACGGTAACACAGATTCATCGTCTCTCATTCCATCCTCCGGCTTCTACTCCTTGGTTCCTCTACTCCCCTACCTCCTCTGCCTACCTGCTCGCCTCCTCCACTTCACCGTACAATTTCTGTCCTTCCTCGCAGCACATAGTACCTACCGGGGCTTCACGGCTCTCAGGGGTTGCGGTTGGTGGTAACCAATTCCGCGCTACACTAGGCCAGTAAAGGCTCAGGCTCAGACGGGGTCGTCTAGGGTCCCATCTTTCTCTGCCTATGGGGTGCTGAGTTGACCTGCCTGGCTTGTCTCAAAGCCACCGGGGGTCTGGGGTCCGCGCTGCAGAGAGCAGAGAGAGGCACCCAAGAAAGCTCAGTCTCGTCACCAAGTAGGTCCGCGGGTACCTCGACTTGGTTATGGTAGGCTGGACTGCTGGCTTACCATTCATATCTGCAAGCGAAGCTCGTCCCGTATGACGAGATATGAATCCGACCTCTCCCACGGCTTTGGATCACTCCTTTCTTCTTCACCCTTCCCCCCACCCTCCTTACATCCGCACCAGCCCTGCTGCGGCCCCTTGAGAGCACCTCTCTCCACATCCTACCAAAGGAACATATACCGACTATCAGACACGAGACGGCCCGCTTATACACGACGGTCCTCACTTTCGGTAATCGAAACACACGGTGGATATCGGAAGGACTCCGGTCTTACAGACAGTCGCGTCTTAACCTATCGCCAACAACAAAACAGTTCAACAAGTTCTGGTTCATGCTGAGGTGGTCTTGACTCGGGCTGGTTGAGGTGTGTTGGGCAAAGGGTCGACATTACATCACTGTCTTCTGTCCACTTCGGACGACCACCAAGCAGACTCTGACCGCTTGAATACGACATGTCGCCGTCTTCCAACAGCGACTCTCCCGCTTCGGTAGTGGGCAGCATGACCATGGCCGCCCAGGCCGTTCCTAACGCTGTAAGGCAATACCCTCTGCCGAATCGAGACTTCACAATCGAAATAGCCTCGCCCCAACTTGCACCCACTGCCAATGGGGTCAACACCATCAAGTCACCCTCCACTCTCAAGTCTGCCCGTGCTCCCAACTTCAGCCGGGAAGGCATTCTTGGATCGGCCCAGAAAGCCCGAAACCTCTCGCAGTCGTCCGAAAACCGGCCTGACAATGTCAATGTTTCTAATGGTTATCAAAAGGCTCCTAGCGAGGAGAGCACCAATCCGCTGAAAAGAAGAAATACGGATGCTGGTGTCGACTACCCCAGAAGAAGGGCAACCATTGCGGTATGTTTGGGCTCTGGAGCATTGGGAGAATCTGGCGCGGTGAATTGACACGCTGACATTTCGTTGAATAGTGCGAGGTATGCCGCTCGAGAAAGTCGCGATGTGACGGCACAAAACCAAAATGTAAGCTGTGCACAGAGTTGGGCGCCGAGTGCATATATCGCGAGCCTGGTATCAAGCTGGATGCCGGCGACAAGCTCATCCTCGAACGCCTCAACAGGATAGAAAGTCTTCTGCAGATAAATATGGGCTTAGCCGGTCATACCAATGGCCTAGGACTATCCCATAACTCCCCGGGAATGAGCAACGGGACAGGATTGAGTGGTGACAACCTGATGATGCAAAATCCCGACGCCGCCGGGTTTGTCTCGGTGATCCCCAGCGGAGGCTTGGGCACATGGTCTGCCACCGCTACCAACAACTTATCGACAATGCCCAAGGTCCACACAAATGCCGCCCTCCATTTGTTGCAATGGCCCATGATTCGAGATCTTGTCTCACGACCTTACGACCCACAAATTCTCCTCCAACTCGAAATGGCCAGGGAGCCACTACACTCGCTCACAAAGACCCCCTGTGTGGACCTCTCCAACACGACCGCCTACATCGAAGCCTATTTTGATCGTGTCAACGTTTGGTACGCCTGCGTCAACCCTTACACATGGAGAAGCCACTACCGGATTGCTCTCTCGAACGGTTTCAGGGAAGGACCAGAAAGCTGTATTGTGCTTCTCGTCTTGGCTCTCGGTCAGGCAAGTTTAAGAGGGAGCATATCCAGGATCGTGCCACACGAGGATCCCCCGGGCCTCCAATATTTCACGGCCGCATGGGCCTTGCTACCGGGCATGATGACCTCCAACAGCGTTCTCGCCGCGCAATGCCACCTTTTGGCCGCCGCCTACCTATTCTACCTCGTCCGACCTTTGGAAGCATGGAACCTTCTCTGCACAACAAGTACCAAGCTGCAGCTCCTCCTCATGACGCCGAACCGGGTGCCTGTCGACCAAAGGGAACTGAGTGAGAGAATCTACTGGAATGCTCTGCTGTTCGAGAGTGACCTCCTCGCTGAGCTGGACCTTCCGCATTCTGGTGTTGTTGCGTTTGAAGAAAATGTCGGTCTGCCATGTGGCTTTGAGGGGGATGAACAAGAGGCAGTTGGTCGCGATGATTTGTGGTATTTCCTCGCCGAGATAGCACTTCGGCGACTACTCAACCGCGTCAGCCAGCTCATTTACTCCAAGGACTCCCTGGCCTCTACAACGAGTCTCGAACCCATCGTGACCGAGTTGGATTTCCAATTAACCCAGTGGTACGAGAGCCTGCCTCTACCGCTGCAGTTCCCTTTTACTCGTACAATGCTCCCAGATCCTGTCCAGACAGTGTTGCGGTTGCGCTTCTTTGCTTGCCGGACTATTATTTACCGGCCATACATTCTCGCGGTTCTCGACAATGAGCAGGCAATACTGGACCCCTCAGTGCGTGACGCGTGCACAAAGTGTCTGGAGGCTTCAATCAGACAATTGGAGCATATCAGTGCGCAGTAAGTCTTTTCCCCTTAAATGTTCCGGTTTTTCATTGGCTATCTTTTCCTTTTTTTACGTCTCAATCTAACAAAAGGCCGCAGTCACGCCGGGCACATGCCGTACCTTTGGCAAGGGGCACTCTCGATTGTATCGCAGACACTTCTGATTATGGGTGCCACCATGTCACCGTCACTTAACAGTATTCTGGTGAGCTTGGTCTCACACCGCGACGTTATCGACCAGATCATCAACGATGTCGTCATGGAAATCGAGCGTTATTCCGTACTCTCACCCAGTCTGAGCTTATCGGCGGAGATTATCAAGGAGGCGGAGGTTAGGCGACGAACGTTCCTGAGTGGTTGAGAAACCACTTTTACTACACCCGATGCCATAGACACAAAAGGTCGAACAATCCCATCAGAACCGCCACATCCAAACCTTTCAGTCACCTAGAAGTCCAACCAACAGCGGTTGAAGCTAGGATATTCTGTCATGACACGAAACAAGCTACAGGTGCATCTGGTCCTCCACGGATGCAACGCCGACACAAGATCAATTTTTTTCACGTTTGGAACGGTCGACGTCCAAGCCGATAGCTGCATTGACTATCAAGTCTATTCCTGCGACCGAAACAGCCATTCGCTTGGCCTGTTCCGCCTCCGGAAGGACGCTCACCGAATGATCAGAAGATCATACCAACGTCCATGTTGATCGACCAGCCTTACCTGACAACCTATGGCCCTGACTTTGGGCACGCCAGTTTTTGCGAGCATTTGACCTGCTGGTATCTCTTTACACTCCCGTTGTAGCTGGCTACACAATGGTACCTTGACTGGAAACCCCGACCAGCGGCCGGCCGACAATCCCATACTTTTGTTCTTCACGACTTTGCACAGGCCGATCACCCTTTGCCTCTTCCCAGAAACGTCGATGACCAGCAACGAAGCGCCAAGCAGAACACCCCGCAACAAAGTCTGTGGAAGCCGGAGCATACGGCCTGGGGTAACACACCTTGAATGCAGAAGAATATGGACAGTGCCCGATTTGCCTGTGGTTGATCACGGGCTGGGTGTTGGATGGCACGTTGATGCGGATGCGACGGGCCGAAAATCCGAAAACACCCCACCTCTTCCACCCTTGCTTTTTATTGATGTTCCTCCAATGTTCCATTGTCCTTCTACCCCTCTCTCCTCCTGTTTCAGACAGCGACTGTTTGTGGGAACGTATATTCCATTCTATCGAATTTTGGTCTTGAGGCGGTTCCCTAATGGGCGGGCCGGAAGAAGAGACAAGAAGGGGGCGACTTTCACATATCATCATTACTTACAAATCCTCTTTTATCTACCGACCACATCAGTACCAAAGTGGTACGCTTGCAGACGGGTCTCTGCGCATGCATTAGGGAAACTTGAGAGAAATGATCATTTTTAACCCTTCTATTCTCGACGCCCGGTGGACGAACAACTATCTGCAACGATTTAGCTATGGCATCTGTTCGACCTCCCGACTTTTGTTAGTTGGGTTGAAGCTTTCGTGGTTTCAACGTCATGGACGATTATGAGATGAAAGGCACAAGTTTTCGAAGCGATTTGTGCTTATGGCTGGCTTTTGGCGGGATGGCATCGGGAAACAAGACAAACATTTACATTTTACATAAGGACGTTGAATCTATACCATAGTCTGCTTCTCTGTTTTATTTCTTTCTCTTCGTTGGGATGGTTTGGCTATCTTCCCCCCTTTTCTTTTCTGTTGAATTACAAATAGGATACCTCATACACCTCACAATACCCAATCCTTTACCAGTTATCTACGAACTCTTCAAGCCCTGACCAAACCTTCGAGTACTACTATCGCAGGCACTGCATCATAGACGTGTTGTCCTCTTCCATTCTTCCCTCGCCTTTGCCATGATCCCTTTACCTTGGCGTCTGATGTGTGAGGTAAGGAGATTCGTCGCCCCCGCCGGCGTCTAAATGATGTACTATTTCCTTCAATGTGACTCCTCTACCTCCCAGATTGCTTGGCCGAATGAGCTATGAATTTCCAGTGAAGCATGACGTTTTGGCACGAGAACGTAGAGGTAGTCAAAGCTACGGAGGCGATTCCTGTCAAGAAAACTCGCCCTCGCCGGACTTGAGCTATCTATCAACCCGCCCGCCTCTGTCTGTGTGTGACCATCCATACCACAACGGAATACAAAAGCACATGAAACACACAAAGTTACGCTACTTGAGCGAAGGAAACAGGAGGGAAAGATGGCAGAGTTAGGTTTCGGGCGTCAAGGAAGGGCAGATGAGAGATGAAGAAAGATGAATGAGGAAGGGAAAGGCGAAGGGAGTGACGAGTGAGGCATGCAAGTTTCTCGATATAAGTACATAGGAAATGCCTAGGCGGAACGGGCGATAAACTACTACACAGTGGGCATTTAAGCTGTGGTTCATTCAGCAAAAGAGAAGTGAACCTGGGTCAGGGGTTTCATGTTCCGATCGTATACATTACTGAATCGGAGTTGGATTACGGAAGTGGATTTACACATGCCAACCATTTTTCAATGACGGTTCTGCTCGGGTTCAGAACCCGACGTCGCCCCGGTATAAACGTGTGGTGTGGAGAGGTATACCTACACGTATGGAGAGGGTGGCCCTCACTCTTTATGTCTGTCTAGTGTCCGCCCGACAGCTACCTACCACCCTCTACCCTCTAATAAGGGTTCCCCCGTTCCTCGAAGAAAAGATAAAAGGTATTACGCCCAGCCAACTGCCAAATATCCATTCTTCAGCATAAGTACCCCTCTCGTTATCTCCATCTGAAGCTTCGTTTCCCTTACCATCCACGATATGGAGGCTCGGCCGGTGGTGCTGTACAGGATGTTTCAGAGCATGAGGGAATATGTGTGGTTGCACGGCGCTTCTGCTTTGCCTGGCTGTATGTGTGTATGTATGTATGTCTTGGAAAATGCCGTAATATGTGCAGCGGTATGTATTTCTTCTGCGCCGCCGCAGTTTGAACTTCCTCTTTTCTCTCTTCTTTTTGGGGCTCAGCTCTGTTTTTTGGGCTTGCCCGTTGCTGGAGTTGCTCGGGTTTGAGATCGAGACCAGATGCCCGATGATGTATTTACCTCTTAAGTCTTGACGGGCCTTTCATGACAATACGTCGTCTCGAAAGTGCAGCGTTGATGAGGGTGGGGGGAGAGAAGCGAGAAAGAGGAAGCACGAGGTGACAGCCAACGCTTATGCAGGTACGTACGTCGGGCTTTCAAAACTCGGGAGAGAGGCAGTCGTCGCCTCATCGGTGATTTGTGGGTTTGGTAACACGTCGTCCCGGCCTTCACCTTGACCCACGTTTATGTAGATGCGGTGCGGGTTTGCAATCTCGACGTCGGTCGGCTAGGAGGCCACTGCACCCCCCTGTGAACTCCGCGATCACGGCGTCTCATGGTCCGGCCGTGTGCTCGTCGGATGTCGACGATGTTGAGGTTGTCGAGAGAGAAGGGGAGCTCCACTCAACTGGCCGAGGCCGGGGACGGGAGCTGGAGTGAGCTCCGCAGCACTCCGCTCCCAGTTGCGGAGCGGGAGTCGAGGTCACACCGATGGGGACGGGAGTGCGGGGATGGAGATCGGCGGGGGGGACTCGTTTGTCCCGCACCGCGTCACGGAGGGTCCGAGCTTTGGTGGTCGGCTGTGGAACGCTGCAGCGCAGTTGTCTTTGCCGATGCGGGGGGACTTCCCTGTTTGTTGTTTGTGACGGTGCTTGCGAAATGCTCGGATCGCTCGACCAAGCAGCACACACACACACACACGGCACTACGGAAGAGGAGGCTGTCACGGTCTGACTGGACTCCCGTCTCACCACCACTTCGGACCAGAACTTGATCTCGATACCGATAACAATTGAATCATCGCAATCCATAGGTATCAGAGAATTCACTCTTTATACCCAAGTGAGTGACCTCACGTGGAAAGTCACATGTGTCAGTCATTGGGACGCAATGATAACCGGATCTTACCTTCTTCTGGACTGAATCAGGCATCGGGCGTGCATTGATTGTCAGCTGCTGGGCTGCGAGCGAGGGGTTGCAAGGGGTAGTATCGGCGAGGGGGGGATGTGGTTGCGCCGACGGGAACGGCGATGATGGTGAGACGATTTGGCTTTTACCTCGTTTCTTTCCTTCTAGTGGCCCATTTTGAATCGCAAGGTAAAATGGCTGGGTGCGGATGTTCGTATCGGAATTCTTGTTTTCTCGACATTCCAGTTTTTGTCCACGGCTTTGCAGCAAGTAGGGTGGTCAAACCTGTCAAGTAGGCCGCTCCCCGCCAAACACAAGACGACACTGCAACAGAAGAAAAGTGGAAGGAAACAACGACGGAGAAGATCAAACGAGATTGGGAGGGAAAGAACCTCCAGGCTGCCGGGGTCTCACACTTTCTCTCTTGCATCGCATCGCATGGCATCGTCGCTTCCCGGCGACAGGTTTTTTCTCCCCCTTCCACTGCAGTTCGCGCCGATCCCAGGTCCCCCTCTCGCTCATGTCTGCCTCTGTCTCCTGACTGGATTCCCGGTCGTGAACAGTCAATCAGAGAGTTGCATTCCAGTATCGGATATCTTTTTAAAGACTATCCTATCCACTTGGACTGCTGACTCTTCTGCCGCTACTGTCCAGGCTGCCAGTCATCACACATTCATCACGGCAGCAACAGCAACCTTGTCGACGAGGATTCAACGCCAGACTTGGAACAGAGCAGGATCCTGGAAGTTTCCGAGCCTTTCTGCCGAACCTGTGCTTTCCTCATCGTCCTCGCTGAACCACGTATGTACATGCTCCCGGAATCTTATGTCGTCGTCTTACACCTTCCGCTTGTTACCCAATCCCGTTTCTTCATCATTCTCGCGAGAAACCCTTGGTCGGGTTTGAGAGATCGTGAGGTTCTCCGGTGCCCAAAAAGCACTCTGTCCTCGTTGTCTTCGTCCCCTCGGCCTGTCACCTCAAGTCGGGTCCTCCCCCTGTCTCTGACTCTGCTGGTTCCCGTTGCCAGTGTGCCCCCTGTCGTTTGTGTGTGTGTGTGTGTACATGCTGCGTACTCGGAACGGTTTCTGGGCTGACCACCAAGGGCTGGGGTGGTTTTCGATCCTCCAGCGCGAGGGGCAATTCTCGTTAGGTTAACATCAGGCCTCAATTCCATCCGTTGCTTTGGTCAAGGCCTGCCTGGCCCACAACGAAGCCGCACAAGTGCTCACTCGATTCGCTCCCTTGAACTAGACGTGCATTCGACTGCACCCATACTGCACCCAGACTGCAACGAGCCTGCATTGGAGACGACTTAGACGAGCCCAATCGCACTTGGTTGAGCCAGAAACCCATTCGCGCCATTGACATCCATTCTTCTTCCTACCCAACCACGCTCAACCATCTGGCCATCGTCTAATCACCCGTCGAATTGCCGCTACTGCCAGACCTCCCTCCCTCTCAGGCCTCACCTCTTACACAGTACTACTCTCTAGTCCATATCGGCGAATGCTGCCTTCCTGAGGCTGATGCAGGGACGAATGGACCGAAGGGAGCGGATGGAGTCTTTCCATCACGTTCATGCCCGCCCCAGCATGTCTATGCCTAAGCACATGCCCATGTCCATGCCACCGGGCACCCCAAGGCGCGAAAGACGCACCAGGGACCAAGAAACGCCAGAAGAAGAAGAAGACTCCTCGCCCTTTCCTGATGTTGATTGGCCACCCGAAGACGATCTATCTTCTGCTCCGTCGCCTCGTGAGAGACACCAGGACCCAGACGACTTCTCCGAGCATACAAGACCTTATCCTCGCCGTACAAGGGCCCCAAGCGTTGAGGAGACATCGACCACCGCGCGCTCTTCGTCATCTTTTATCGACATAGGCCGCCCTATACGGCCCCGAGTATCACATAGTGCTGGCATGCACCTTCGTGACGACACTCTTCCTCCAGAAGCAAGACTCCGCCGGCCATCCGTTCTCTACGACGAAGACGCAGAAGAGATCTTTCTACCCCGTTCTACCATGGACAACAGATCGCGGCCGGCGAGCCGTGCTTATGATTCTCGCTCACAGTCCAGAAGTCGTTACGACGCACCGCGCAATAGAAGCCCGTCAACAAATCGTCAGCGCTCTATGCCAGACTCAAGATGGTCTCCAAGGTCGTCATCTGATAGAGAAACTCAGCTCACCGACCACTCTGGTGATGAAAAGCTCGTACGCTATGGCATCCCTCATGCGCCGCCTGCTCCGCCCTCAGTTCACGAGCGTCCGAGCCGTAGGCTACCTGCCCCTGAGGTAGGAGAACCAAGGCCCTCAGGATATGCGCCCTCAGGCCGCCCCCGTTCACCGTCCCGCGTTCGTGCGCAATCGAGACCTCGCGCACAATCTAGACCTCGCGAACAGTCTAGACCTTCTTCACCTTCTCGCCGCCGCTCACCCTCAAGGCATGGCTCGCCATCTCGGGATCAATCTCGGTCCAGGCCGTCTTCTCCACCACGGGGTGCTTCACGGGCTCCTTCACGGGCTGCTTCCATGAGGCGGGCACTTGTTAGAACCTCGGGAGTCCCTGAGCACCAAGCTTTGGATGATGAGGAATCCGATGCTGAATATGTCTATGAACACGACATTTCGGATGATCTACGGTCCCGTCCCAGGCCTCAGAGGTGAGATTCATTGCCTACATGCCTATTGAGAGTGCCATTAACTAACAAGCTTGTCAGGTCGTCAAGGCAAGACTATGAGTCCGACGGGTTCTTCCCCGGCCCTTCATCTTCTAGGAATCCATATTACCCCGGTGAAGCATATCCCAATCCGGGACTCAGGCGCGCTAATACTTATGATGACGTTCCGAGAGGCCCGTCGAAATCATACGCTCGAGAGAGCTTTAGCAAAGTGTTAGTTTCTGTTTTAGGCTTTCCCTTTTCTTCGATGGCTTAAGGTTCTAACTTGCTGCACAGCGATTCCTGCAAATCATGCGACGGTCAATACGGGCAAATAGCTCACAAGCTGCCGGGCTGCGAGCATCGTTGGTGCAGCACGTGCCTCAAACGAAGCTTCTTGTTCTCCATTGAGGACCCTGCAAGGAAAGCTCCAGTATGTTGCAAGCATTATATCCCGCCCCAGCTCGTGGACGATCTCTTTGATCCCGCCTTCAAGGAGGAATGGGACGGCAAGTTTGTCCATTCATCAATCTTCGTGGGTGCGCGTCCCCGTAGTTTGGTTTGTCCAAGCCCGAAGTGCGGTGCACCTATCGAAGACCAGGATATACTCCGTGACGAAGATGGAAGGAAATTTGGTGAATGTCACTACTGCGGTACAGAGGTTTGCGTTGGCTGCAGTGGGCGGTGGCACAAATCACTTCAATGCCCACCGGATGCCATGCCTCATTGCGGTCGATGCAGGAAAAAGCTCCTGCCTGGAGAACCCGGTTGCAACTATACCACTTGGTAAGACGGCGACCTTCTGTTGTCATTGGACGGCTGAATTGCTAATCTTCTTCACCGATAGTCGATGTAATACACCTTGCTGCACTGTCTGCGGCCTACGGTGGAAAAAATGCGACTGCCCTTTCTTCAATATCGAAGAAAGCGAGCCGCTCGATACACTGTTAACAGCCGACCCTCGATCGAATCCGTTTACCCATGGGATGCAGCTGGAGTCTGACCCACCTTCTCCGCGGACGTACCGTTCAAACGGTGGGCATCCACGGCCAGTGGTTGCCGTCCACAGTCGACCCCAAAGCTACGAGGAAAGACTGGTGACGGATCGTCTGCGTGAAAAACGTAGCGATGATCCCCTCAGCCGTAGGTTCCATGTTCCCGGGGCGTTTGAAGAGTTTGACGAGCGAGAAGTGGACGACGACTATCGCAGAGGAAGGGATGACAGAGATCGTCCTCTGAAGTCCGTTAACCACGTCCGCCGACCTGAAACGGCCGTGCCGCCGCCTCTAGTGCACCGACATACGGCGCCACCGCCTGCCCACTCGGCGTTTGAAAGACCAACACCTAACGACTGGACGGGCGCTATAATTCCATATCCCTCTGACAGACGACGTTCGCCTTCACCGGAAAGGTTGCGACCCCGGATGTCACGCCATGCATCACTCGAAAAGGAGAGGCTCCGGGCTCCGTCACTTCCTAGGCACGCATACCCATCCGATAGGTGGGCAGATGTATCTCCCGAGTTTGGACGTCAGTCTCGACCCCGATCATTGGAGAGGCAGCGAACTCCACCACGACACCGAGGTGCTTCTCCCGACATGCGCCACGCCCCTTCGTTTGAGAGAGATCCGGTCCGCTCGGCCAGTAAGCGTAGAACGATCACACCCTCGCTCGAAAAGCGAAAGCTTGCAAGCAGATTTGATGCAGATACTAGACAAGGCCCCGGTTACTCTACCATGGCGGCTCCGCCTATGATGGCTGCACCACCCGCTTCCCACGCTGCTACTGCCCCTATCATGTCTCGCTTTCCCGTCAGCGCGGCTCCACCACCACCACCCCCTGGGATGAACAGACACCTGACAGAAGTAGATGACTTCTATACAACAAGTAGGAGCACTAGATCGTCGGACCGCGACAGGATGCCAATGCCTGCAAGACACCACTCCTACCACGAATCACCACAGCAACCTCGGTATCCCGCGTATTACGAAGGCGGAATTCCGGCACGTACTCCAAGCGGGAGACGCCGATCCGGTCAGGCGACGAAAGAACACGTCAAAGACGACCTCCCGCCGTCGGTCCTTGCTGGGCTAGGGGGCCCCAGCAAAGGTATGGAAAGAGTGCAGGAATGGAACAAGTATGTTGAGCCTGGCCTTCCGTTGATTGAGGGTAATTTACAGTTAAGTGTGTGATGCTGAATAGTTGCAGGGATGCCGGAGAGCGGATTAGGCACGTCAGGGCTCCTTATTCAGGACGGGATCGCGAAGTCCGCGACCGGGATTGGGAGTAGGATGCGGTGGTGGTTATCATGTCTTTACTTCACGACGTTATGAGATGACATTTTCGGGCATTGGACATAAAACGATTTCATAAAAGACGAAACGAGCAGTTGGTTTACGAGGCGAAAACTTGACGAGAAATGATTGGGTATCATGGTTTTCGGGCTTATGAAGGATAGCGTTCGTGCATGGCTCGAATTTATCTGGTTCTTAGTTTTAACAAGTGTTCATTTTTATGATGGTCGGACAGTTGGGAACGAAGTGACGATGAAAATGATCGGTTAGGAATTAAAGTGAGCATTTCATGATTCATGTACTAGAGGTCGATGCTGTAAGCCGGTGTGCGCAAACGCTAGGGAATCATGTATATAAGCAACGAGTACGGTTTGTGGCACTGCATTACGAGGAGCACGGCATTGAGAGGGAAGAGCCTGGCGTTTTTCTTCCCAGTCAACAGCAAGCCAGAATTTGAATGAGACGGAGACTGAGTGGGCGAGAGTGGAAGTGGAAGAGCTGGATTGAACGTGGGAAAACCGAATCGAATAGAACTGAGCAAGTGCTCACGAGGCCGACCTGCTTGACGGACGAACGAACTGAACTCGAAAGAAGCCGACGAAGGACCAAAGTATACTTACCTCTAGCTGAAGGGGAAGAACGGTTGCTTCCACCGTTGATAGCTCACAGCGGTTTCTGAGAGAAAAACCATAAGGTCTCCTCAGTCCCCGGCCACCAAGAACACCCATTCGGCAGGAACAATTCCATAACAAGTACAGTAGCGAAAAGTTTGTTAGAATAGTAGAGCGTTGAATTTTTACACAAGGTACTTAAGCATGTGCCTCACTAACAGAGGTACATCTGCCCTCTTCCTGAACCCTTGCTCGTTCCTTACTGATGAGTCCATCATGATCGTCCAGTTTCCTGGGCGATCCAGTCACGGTCAGGAAAGAACATATGCAGGCGGCCGAACTCCGGGATTAAGTGGACTGGAGGGCACTTGAGGTTCCAGTCGTCGTCGCCGGGCGGTTATTGAGCGGTCGCAGTTAGGAAGTCGCAACCGGCGTTGCAGATGCCTTAGTTACCTCTATAGCTGCAGTGCTGGACGGTAACACGATATTTACGGGTTTTCTCCTGACAACGGTAGATGTCCTTCCTTCCCGGCTGCACCAACTAAACGATCAGGACTTGAGTTCAGTTCGTTCGTTCCGCGGCGTAACTTGAAGCTCATGCACTTGAAGTGACTGCCAGAACGGGCGCAGTGAATGATGGACGGACAACGAACAACTGAACTTGAACTAACACGTCCGGTCTGTCGGTAATAGAGTCCCTTGCTTCCGCCGTCGCCTATTTAGGTAAGCATTCAGTTGAGCCTGCCACTGCAGTGGACGGACGGAAAATACGGAGAGT
This sequence comes from Neurospora pannonica FGSC 7221, assembly GCA_009805235.1. Lineage (NCBI taxonomy): Eukaryota > Fungi > Ascomycota > Sordariomycetes > Sordariales > Sordariaceae > Neurospora > Neurospora pannonica. The sequence goes on from RANY01000022.1 coordinate 70,557, forward strand.
TGAGTAACAAAGATTTCCTGCACCCTCCCCCTTCCCAGACACTGACCGATAACTTTCTACCAATACTTGATTGCGCCTTGAAACCTAGCAAGGGGATAGGAAACTTGTTTATATTTTTCTCTCGTAAATGTACTTCTTTACAGTCAACGAAGCTGTTGAAGGTCAATCTACTGGATGATTGCATTACCGCGCCGATTTTGTTGCACAGCCCACAAGTACTTACTCGGGACACGGATGGCTAACCCTTCACTTCAAGCTCACTCAAGGCTCAGCTCATGATGCGCACTCACTGAACTCAGCATCTTTGTGCTAGTATTTCAGGCTTCAATTCATTTCAGTGGACGGGGTTCAGGTCAGAACCGAATCTATAACGACCGTCGACCGACTACTACCTAACCATATATCTCGGAGAAAGTCAACGAGGAGGACCCAACATGAGACGAAAGAAAGAAAAGGGTCATAGAAGGCAAAAGCGGAAAAAAAAAGAAAACTGACCCGCACAGGAGTCGAACCTGTAACTCATCGGTGATATTGGATTGTTTCTCCAATTGTCAGTACTAATACGCTCATAACGTATATTCCACGCCTCTCCCAGTTTACCAACGGACCACGTATTAAACCGCAGAGTTCTGCGACTATATACCGTGAGTGACACAGAAATAAGGGCACTGATGAGTCGGGTGGAATTTGCCTACTATGATGAGTACGACAGTAGAGGTACCTACCTCTAAGTATGCTTTCAACTGAAATTGTGTGGTTCGACTTCGTACCGGTACTAAGTGGTACTGCTCAGCTAAGTAGGTAACTTGATACCAGCACTACCTGCTGGCCACGTCGTCTCTTCATCCACTGCAGTGATCAGTACGAGAGTATTCAAGTCGAACCTCTTGTCCCACCTATTCTCAACAGATTATCTGATGTTAGTAGCAAGTTGTCTGCGAGTGTCCTGGGAATAGGAGGGCCTTTGGTAAGTTTTTGGGTGGCTGCACGTAGGGTTTCCATCTCATCAAGGAGCTACAGTAGCACAAGTGAAAGTGCTGTGAGAGCAGTGCACATGATGGAATCAAATATCGGTATTAACTGCTTACAGCTGAGAAAAACAGGAAGATCCATTCATCGTGGTGTATCATCAAATCAAATCTTTGCCCAGGCTACATGCTACATGCCCTCTTGAACTCGCAACGCCGTTGTCCATCTTCCTCCCTCCCTTCCTTCCATGCTTCCTTCTTGCCCAAACTCCCTTCCAATGACAGTACTAGCTTAGAAAATGTATGGTGTGTGAATGTTACTAGTAATACATTGATCGGCGCCCGGGGGTGCCACCTCCACAGACTTGCGCGTAGGCGGGTATGGCAACCCAATCTGGTTGCTGTTTCTTGAACTCCCATTGTTTATGTGTTGACACTGGAAAAAAACAGATGCTGTGGCGGCTTAACGAAGCTGGTGTTGAATACTTGTATGCGGGTGCCAGCATGGCCGGAGACCAACAACAAAAGATAACAACGAAGGGAAAAACAAAGGGTATCAATAGAATTTCACAACAAATCACTCGCTCCCCATATCAACACTCTCACACCATCTCCTGACTGCCTCTCGCAGTATGCTTCCTGGAATCCTTTGGGCCTCCAGGCTCTCCCTCTCTCGCCTTCGACCTATTCCCGAGCTAGCTTCCTTGTCGCCAGCGGTGCTTTGCCCTGAGCTTGGGTCCAAGTCTTCTATGACTTCACGGATAATTTCTTCTAGAGCCGACAAGATCACTGTCTTGCATTGTGATCTAGGGACTTCCTGAGGGACAACAAGCTCCCTTGGGCGATGATAGGTATCCTCTGGGCGCTGCTGCTGGGACGACGTGCTGTCACTCCTCTCTCGCAGCTTGCTGGTTGAGCGCGAAGAGCAGTTGGAGCTTCCTTTGCTGATATCGGCGGCGGTAGTAATGACCTTCTCCACAGCTTCAACTAAGGTATCATCTAAGCTGAGTAATGTCTCTTCGATAAACTCATCCTTAACGTGTGGTTCGAATGGAGAAGGCGACGGCAGTGTGGGTGCTGGGGAGGCAGCTACCGGCGTCATAGTGGAAGGCGTGTTCGGGCCACTAACCAAACTGGCCTTGACGAGACGGCGATATCGTATTCGCGTAATCGTGAACGTAGTACTATCGGCGATGATGGCCGTGCTGACATCCACCCACTTCTCCGTGGCACTTTCAGACGAACTGGGGACCCACGTCGTGGGTGGTTCGGCTTCCATCGAGGCCTTAATCTGCTCCTTGAGGCCTTCTTGCACCGGCACCGCCTGGAGTACGAAATCTGGATGGTAACTTTGCAACCAACCAGCAGCATTCAACGGCCCATCCCCATCCACAGATACGCGCGACGACTGCTCAAACGTATCGAATGCTGTGCCAAACCCAGCGTTGGATAGGTATCCACTGCTCGATGGTGAACTCACTGCGGTTTCGAAGGAGGCAAGATAGTCGGGGAAAGGGATATCGACGTCAATAACTCCGTCATCGGTGATGGACGTCTTGACCGGAGATTCAAAGGCACCTGAAGGATCGGGAATCCTCTGTGGCTTCTGTCCGGGAGTTGTTTGGCCTGAGAAGCTTCGGTTCTCTCCAGGCACTGCAACCGGTGACTTTGGGTTTCCCCTTTGATCCAAGGCAGCACGGGTTTGAACGTCCCCAGGCTGCCGCATAGAGCTCCGTCCAGGTGTTTGGGGTGGCATGGAGGCTCTGTCCGTGTCCTTCCTCATCGGAGGGGTTGTAGCCTCACTTTGCCCAATGCTGCTACTGCGAGGCTTTGCTGAGACGATGGAGCCCCTTCTTCGCGTGCTCCATAAGCCGCTGATAACACTCCCCCACCTCGAAGTCTGCCGTTGCTCGCCGGTCATAAAGCTCTGCAAACCTCCACTCCCAGACCGCGAGATACGCTTGAGGTCGTCGGCAGCAAGGCTGTTGCTGCTGCTCGGTCGAGTACTAGCAAAAGAGTCGGCGCGATGGACCATGGCAAAATGAGGGATGCTCATTTCAGGGGTGATAGCTCCAGTTGTAGCAGCACTACTTTTCCGCATGGTCGGATCGTTGCCCCGGATTGGGAGATGGGTCGTCCGTATCGAATAGGCATCGGATGCTCGCCTCTCGTGCCTCGATTCCATACTCAAGTGCGCCAAGTTAATCGGAACTGCGGCAGTACGTGCGCCTTGCGACTGCAAGCTGAGGTTTCGCGAGTGAGATGCTCGCCCGGGACCTGTACGGCGGTTGATCCTCCTCCGCAGCGACTCCTCCTTAAGGATAGGCACAATAAGCGACGGGGGGGACTGCGAAAAAGTCCCGAATGATGCAGCGGTACTTGGCCGGTGAGGACGGACACCGGGAACCTGTTGAGATGCCGGCAAGAATGCAGCCAGTAAGAAGAGTAATCTCCGCGCAACGCTTTTGTCTTGGGCCACAATAACAGTCCGACTGGGAACCGACGCATCTGCGTCCATGCGCCCTTTCTGCTGTATACAATAGCGACGCCGATAGGACGGGGGACTTAGCGCTTGTAACCAGTCGGTATGTGTCGAAAGAAAGCCTGTGAGTAAGTTGAAAAAGAAGCCCTGCTCTTTGCCGCCAGCCCATTTGGCCACCCAACGAGCTTCCTCCCGCCAGATGGGCCAACGGTTCTGTCCAGTGACGACCCGCGCCGCTCGAATACCATCGACGATCCTGGCCTTGGCGTAGTCCGTTTCCCGGCTGATATGTCGATTCTCGAGAAGACAGTTCGGAGGTAGTGTAACGTGTTTTGCATTTGTCTTGGGTGGTTTGGGTGGAGGTGGATCGCCGCTGCGCCGTCCAGCTATTGATTGGCCTTGTGCGATCTGAGGGGGGATGTAAGCCGGAAGAGGGTCAGGGGAAGCGAGATCCGCCTGTAGAAGCATCGATAATATAACCTTGGCAACAACAAATTGTAGCTGATTCAGCGTCCTCATAATTATGTCCCAATGTTGTGTGATAACATCGATTTGGTCTTCAGTGTCACTGCCGAAAGTGGTCTCAAAAGACTCAAATCCATACCCTCCTCGGCCAACCATAGTCCAACCTGAAGGGCGTGTTGAACTAAGGGAAGAAGGAAACGAATCTTGTTCTTGGTAAGAACTGGATCCCCGAAACCCTTGCCTCGACGTCGTGGTGGGCGTGGGGTGAGGGGAGGACGGAGGAAGGTTGATAACTAATGCAACCGCGTACATGGGAGTTCTCTTCTGTTTGGGCTGCACCTTCTTCTTTTTACTTCTGACGTCTTCGGCGGCCTGTGGAAAGGGGTAACCTGTGCTTTCTTCGGTAAAGGAGGCCCCCCGAGGACTGATCATATCTTCCTCAACAGGTAGACTCACGGGGAACAGTCTCGTAACGAGGACTCGCTTACGATCTGGCATACGGTTTGCTGTAGTAGCGCTTTGAGCTCCGGCATAAGACGGCATGGTCTCCGAGGAAAAGGATTGTGAGAGCCGACTCGACCTCATACTTGCCCTCCCGATGGAGCTCCGCCTGTCAGCAAACGCCGAACCGGAGTCGGTCTGTCTGGCTTCTGTCGGTACCACGTGAACCTTTGTCGATGTTCCTTTGTATGCCATAAGTTCAGAATTGCCGAAGATGCAGCTGGAGAACGTGGCAAGTTCCTCGCGATACTCGCGCATGTGGCGTTGGGAGTCGGATTCGAAGTGACCATGGCCCGGAGTTCGGCCATGGAGGGAATTTCGATTTTCAAAAGCACCTTGTCGTGTCTTGGGGCTGCTGGACTGGATGACCATAGGACGTTGTGTATGGCTGATACTGGGCTTCCGCGGAGAGGTCGGGTTCCGGCGGTTATCTTGGGGGGAATAGAGGGATGAAGGACCGCCCATCAACGGGTTGACTTGGACGGCAGGCGGCGACTGGCTGTCGTAGAGAAGGGAAGAGGTGAGGGAGCCTAGAGCATCCTGCATAATGATGACGCGAACATCGCGCACGTCGAGCTCAATACTGCCATTGTAGTCGTAGGCATTGGTCGAGGGGCTCGCAGTGACAGAAGAGACGCCTGATAGGGGGAAAACGTCGTTGAGACGCTGTTCGAACAAGTCCTGCGGATCGGGAAAGAGAAGATTTCGAGTGTGTATGTCTTCTTGGACCGAATCTAAGGAGGTGATGGATTTGTAGGAAGCTGTCTGGGCTGAAGCGGAATCTCCGGCGCCCGAGACAGCACCGAGGTTAAAGAGTTTCCCGAGCATTCTTTGGAGGAAAAAAAGGGCTGACAGCTTTGTTCGTCTTTGTATAAACAGTCAGTCCAAGGCGAGAACGGTCAAGATGCAGACAAGTCACGGAGTGATCGTCTTCAACAGCATCCTCTTGGGGCGGTCAGCCGAACGGGTTGCATTCTCAGCGGTGCGGTCGCCATACGGAAGAGAGATGAGAGTAAGGATGTCAACAAAACAAGTAAAAGGGGTGAGTCGTCCTCACAAGCAGGCGGCTTGATTCCGTGGGATTCGGCGCAAAGATGAAATACCAGACAGACAAATGTCTTGTAGCTTTCCAACAATCCTCGTGCGGACTGGCTCGCACTGGCTGTCCACTGATGAGCAGGGCTCAGAGGTTTGATCTACTGCGTAGTGCCCGTGGAAGGATGAAAGAGGAAAGCAATCGGCACCCAAGAGTTGCTGGTGGTGGAGTTGTCGATAGCTAGACGGTGGTGCGTGGCCTCGACGACCGATACCCACGACCGACGAGGGACGGAGGAGGAACGGGGGCGCGGGACGAGATCGTGGGCGATCTGGGCTAGTCTAGGACTGGATCCGGACGTCGCGGCTCCTGGGTCGCAAAAAGTGGTGAGGCGAGGCGAGGAAACGCAGTGAGTGGATGGATATAATGGACCCAGTGAGCCAAGGTCTGCCAGGTATATAGCGTATATAGCGGCGGCCACCAAGTCTCGGCAGTGAGGTGTTGTATGTGTGTATAGTGTACTATGCACTCAGTTAGGTACAAATACCGTCAACTGAAGGAGAGAATCGACGTGGACCGTCTTCTATACAATACACACACTGCAGGTTGTGGATGAGGCTATCCGGGACGGGGACGGGGACCGAGAAACGGACGGGAAGTGGAAGTCATTGGAAACTTACCGAGTTGTGAAAATGACAGGGCAGAGTGAGGGTAAGGCAGTGTAATCGGTAATCCACGACGACCAGGTTCCTCTTGATTCGAACAAGATGAATAACACGCGCGCGGGGCACCTGGGGGAGCAGGGAAGGTAAAAACACACAGACGCTGTTTCCTCTGTTTTCACGGACACGTTGCGACGACAGGGAGCATGAGTACAGACTTCAATGGTGTTTGTTGTTGTAGATATAGACCAAGACTCCCCGCCGAGACTGAGAAGTGAGACCCAGACTCCCGTCGAGACTCACAGAGGACTGCCCTGGACTCCTCTCCTCTGGCAGTCACGGTCGCGAATGGAACCTGCGGGGGTTCGGAATGGCGGTGACGACGTGTGAAATCCGGTCGAGGCTCCCATGCTCCTTCAGGTTCCAGCTCAATTCAAAAGCCCGCGCGGGCCCCAAGAGGTCAAGAACCGCAAGGTCACACTGGGAAGTCGCACTGGTCGCACTGGAGTCGCACTGGCAGCACTTGCAGCACCAACTTCAAGGCTCCAACTGTGGATTCGCTGGTGGATGCAGACGAACTGAGCGGCAGACAAGGCTCGAGCTCAGAGCTCCAGCAAAGAGGCCTCGATCCAATGGCGCGAAACACAATGGGCCTTCAATTGGGGTTAAATCCTTCATTGCAGAGTGGACTGCGCAACCCTACCCGAAACGGGTAAGGTGACCTCACTAACACTCGAGTAGGGAAAGCGCAGTCAAGTGATCGCTGCGTTCGGCGGGCACTGGTGGCACATATCAGCGCTACGTGATCGATACCTCATCTCGTCACGGCAGGGCTAGTTCATGCAAAGTACCCTTGAGTACCGGGAGATAGGTGCATGTAGGTATCTGGGGGTTGCGTAACGGACTTGTAAAAAGGTACGTACCGCCCACTTTTCGCCACTTTTAAAGCGAAAAGTTCAGAAGTCGACTTTAAAACTTCAAACCCTTGCATTCCACCCTCCGCAACCCGATATAAAGCAAAACAGAGCAAAAAGCCCCCTTTTGGGCCAGCTGAGTTGCGTGGATGCGTTAACTTTTTTGCAGCGTGGATATTGCTCGAGGTAGATTTAGACTTTTAGAAATGGAGGTACTTATTTTGGTGAGAAATGCGGGCCAATGGTGTGAGAGGATAGAGGCAACTGGGGAGGCGGTACGTACTTTTCTACAAGTCCGTTACGCGACACCGGTATCTGTACGACATCCAGACTCTCCGTCCCCACCAAAGCCCATCTGAAGCCGCCGATGACCCCTCTCCAGTCTCCGTCCTTGCCGTCATCCAGAATGCTGAAGAGCTCGACGTTGGGAATTCAATTTTATCCCCATCCACTTCTCCGCCTCGTCCATACATAGCAAATACATACTTTCACATTGCATACCCGACATCCAATGCGTCTCTCATCCCGACCACGTCAACCAAGCAGCTAACCGCTTGCTTCAGTTTCGCACACGACGTTGAGGCCTCGATTGCCGAAGACTGCGATCCCAGATCCGCCACAACCGAACTCGGGCCTTGCCTGGTGCCTGGAACTGGCCGAAGTGCTCCAGGTGCTCCAATGTCAAAAAATGGATGCCCTGGAGCTGAAATACGTACCTTTTCTCCTAGATCGCGCTTATGAGGTTGCATCCTTATTTCACGACTGCAACCCAGGTGGACTGCTGGGCGATCAAAACTCCAGCAACGTTATATTACTGCCACCGGCGACACCTCCGAATATTTGGACCCCGGGATTTTTCCGCATCAGCTGCTACATCTTGTCCTGACACGTTCGCCGTCACATGATGGGAACCCTTTGACGTGGGCAATTCGAAACCGTGGTCCATGGCATCCCGCATGCTTGCCGAGACCCTATTGCACTAGTATCCCAAACCTTTAAGATCCGGCAGCATCAGGAAGAAAGAAGACGGCATCTCACTTCGATTCCGACTACCTGTGACTCGCAGACCACATCCTCGCTTTCAAAAGAACGTCCAAGTGGAGACTCCATCTGAGCGGCGATTCAAAGACATGCCTTACCCGCCCGATACAACATTAGATCTAGATTTGTCGGATTTGTCTCGCTATTCCCAACGGGAAGGGCTCATGTTTCGACAGCTTGACATATCCCTCACGTGCCCACATCATCAAAAAAAGAACCAGAGATGATGTCCCCCTCCTTCTCTTTCGCGAGCTCCAAGGCCAATGGATTTACACAGGTCTCGGACCCTTGCGACATGCACAACCAATGGCACACCAACCAATAGAATGACAAGAAGGCGTACAAATATGGCCCAAGGAGGAAACCAAGGCTGACGTGATCGTCAAGGCTCGGAGTTCTAATTTCCCCCGCCTAGCCGTTACTCCTACCGGTATTACGTGTAGCTACCCCTCACTGGTGATGTTGCTTGAGTTCTACCTACGGCAAAGACTTTTTCACAATGTGATGGAGAAACTTTCACGTCGCAGTCAGAGAGGTACAGGTGCAACCGCAGAGCCTCTTCTTCGACCCCTCCGCTCCGCCCTCTTGGGTTTTCCTACTCTGTGCCGCTTTTGCCCGACCATCAGGGTCTCATCCGAAATTCGCCAACTTACATAATGTCTACCACCCTTCGGCATCCACGAGAAGAAATCAAGAGGCGAATATGGCGCTGAGAAATCAGGTACCAGTCAGGTACGTACATCAACAGTTGGGGGTTCATCCCCGTGTGCCGTTTAATCTTCGTTTCTCGTTTCTCCCCGCCCTCGCCGCCCCCCTTTCCCCCCTCTGTTGATCACTCCGTTTCGCTGGTCGACTGTCCCCCATCTAGTGTACCTACTACGCACAACACAATCTTCATTTTTAACCCCCACGCTGGTACGTATGCATGAGGACGTTGTTGCCGTTGAGCCGTTTGAATCGAACAAAGGCTTTCTTCAACGTAGGGTCTGGTGTACCTACGATGCAGACACAAACGTCTATGCAGAACATCGTACATACACAGTATGTTAAGTAAGCTGAAGAGATATATGGTACAGATTAACGCGCAGCACATGTGCAGATAACAGCATATCAGATGCGAGACCCAGCAAATGCCTACTTCGCACATAGACTGCGACTAGGAGAGATCTGTCAGGGCGTATGCTGGATGCCAGTGTCGTACAGTTGACTCTGCTGCAACTCTCCTCTTCATCCGTCTGTTTCATTTCTGTCCTGATTCATATCGGCGGCCCGTCTTTGCAGGTTTTCGAAACCACAGCAAAGACAGAGAGGCAGACCGAGAGACTGGTTTGGAAAGCTTGGTAGGAGGCAAGGTCTCACAGGGTAAGGCGAACCTTGTGAAGTCCAAAGCCTGGCAAACTTCCACGTTCATTTCAAAGACGAGTGCCCTTCTAACCTTTTTTTAACTGATTCCTCCAGAAAAGAGCAGAGCGTTCATTAAGGGGACTAATTGCGACTTTCATCACGTCTCTGCCGCGACATGTTATGTAGTATTGTGTTTGATCACTCCCCACAACCTTCGTCAACCAACAACATAACTAAACGTCGACATGGTGTGTATGGTGGCTTGCTTGCTTGCTTGCGCATGTGTGCCGCTGCAAACAGAAAAGAGGCAGACAGGCAAGGCGGGCGGGCGAGCTACACCCACCACCACCACCACCACCACCACCACCACCATTGTTGCCATTATTGCTAAAGAGAAACAGTTGTTTGCCTCGGATAACCGATATACCGTCCGTCATACGTCAAGTATTAAGACTTGACAAAATCAGGGAAGGATCCTTGAGATAACTTGAGTAATGGTTGGGTAGCTACTCGATAAGCTCTTCACCGCTTCGAAGAAGGCAAACGAGATTATACTTGAATTTGACGGCTTATATCCATATGTATGTGCAGTGGGTGAAATGCTGTGATCCGGCGCAGTAAGGTATCGTGACTACCATACATACGGCGAAGGGAGATTTTAGTGATGAGAAGTGGTAACACCACATCGACATTTGTGTGACAACATTGAAGCCTATGGCCCATTGAGAAGGAAAATAGGAGCTCAGTTTGATGAATGGGTAGTGAACGTGTGCAGATGAATGTATCTTATTGACCACTTACATACAACGAACTACAATTGTGTATTTTAGACACTCTCATCCCGAAAGTCAGCTCTTATTAGCGATCTGCTGGTAAACGACTTGATGGATGATGCACGCTTCATGAAGGCCGGTATCTTGTCACTGCTGCTCTATGGAATCATGTATTATAGGCAGTTCACTACAGTGCATGCCAGGGTCAGGATATTACCTAGAGGTCTGGATATTACGTAGAACAGAGCATAAGGGTTTAGATGATGTTGATGAATTGAAGAGACACATATAAACGTCACTACTTAACGCCCCAAGGACGAAGAACTAGACCACACCTCCAAGAAACGCATGGGAAACAAAGAGAAAAACAGACCAATCCTAACCTGACGCTGTGAACAGAAGCATTTTGAGACCGAATCCTTGATATGGGACCGGCTAACAAGAAAGGGTTACTCTAATCTAATCCATTGGGGCGTTTTATGCTTGCGCGATAATGACCATGTACACGATAGATGCAGAAAAGGGGTGTCGTATCCGGGTGTTCGTTGGGAAGACCAAGAGAGTGGCTTTCCGGAACAGAGATGTCAAAGAAAGTAGATGATTGGAGAGGAGGAATGGAAAGAAATATTTACACGAGTGTTTTGAATGCGGATGCTGTACCCAAACCAATACTCTGACAATAAAAGCTCACTGCTCATCAGGAGCAACAGGCTGACAACACGCGAGCCCAGCACAGGATCCCCTTCCACACACCAGATGGCAAGTCGTCGCCGTGCTGGCCCGTCTTCTCTTCGCCAGCGAGACACTAGTGGTGGTGATTGACGAAGAGGCGCTAGTAGCGCCAGCAGGCGTTGTCGTCGTTGACTCACTCTCGTCCACAAGGCCGTCTGCGTCCGGCAAGGCTATGGTTATGGTTGGGGGTGCCTTGCTGGTCGGAACAAGCTCGTATTCTTCGTATCCGGGAGGGAGTTCGGGTTGAATAGTCGCCGAATGGATCCCGTAGGCGTGAAGACACTCACCGATAGTCCTCGCTTTGTCCATAAAATTCACGATACTATCTTCGGTGAGGACGACGTGGACCGAGGCGATGGCCTTGTGCTGGTCGAGTCTCCAGACGTGCAGTTCGTGGATCGAATCGACTCCTGGAACCTGGTTCGTGAGGGAAACGTCAATTGTTGTTCTCGTCTTCTTCGTTTGGATTTGACATACCTTCTCAATGTCGTGCTTGATATCCTCGGTTCTTACTCCCTTCGGAGCGCTTTCGAGAAGAATCTCGCCGCTGTTCTTGATCAGGGGCACAGACGAGAGTATGATCATAAAAGCAATCCCCACACTAACACCGGGATCGGCATAGAAGCGAGCATCGGACTTGAGTAGCCAGATCAGGAGTGCGGCCATGATGACTCCAAGATTGTTGATCGCATCGCCCATGACGTGAATGAGCGCACCGAGCATGCCCAGGTCGCGACATTGAGGCTGCTGGATATCAGGAAAGGAGGAATGCCGATGCTGGAAGTGAGGGTGGAATGGCTTTTGTCCATCAAAACTGGTTAGTTCCCGTCTCAAGTAAGCGTCGAGGACTTTGAGATTACCATACAGACTCTGTATCTCCACCCGCCCGACAACATGTGTCAAAGTCAAGAGGTACTTCATGGCCATGTCCATGCGAATGCCCTAGAGAATGACCGTGGCTKATATGGTCATGTGGCTCTGCGAGTGAACTGTCAGATTTCTTCTGGCTCATGTGTCCGTGGTCAACCTACCATGCAGGAATGTGATTGTGATAATGTTGAGCGTGAATCCCACACATCCCATAATCAGCATCAATTTTGGGTCTTCCACTCTTTCGACGGTGATGAACCGCTCAATGGACTGGAGGAAGATGCTCGTTCCGAGGGCAAGTAAGAAGACGCCATTGAAGAAGGCGCCGAGAAGGCGGGCGCGCTGCCATCCAAAGGAAAACCCTACAGGTGAGCCGGTCCCTTCGGTCTTCTAGGAAAGTGTCAGTGCCTGAACCGGGTTAGATGACACAAAACTTTGCAAGAGGAGGAGTCTCAAGGGAAAGAAACGGAAAGACAACTTACAATAATGGCGGTTAAGGTGACAGCGAAACTGATCAGGTCGTTCAACTGGCCGGCAAACTATTAGCATGGGCTACTATGGTTTCTAGGGTACGGATTAGAGAAGTACATAGTGAAATGCGTCCGCCGTCAGAGCCAAGCTTCCTGTCTTGAAAGCAACTGCGAGGTTGTTGTCAGCAATATATTCCCTTGTCACTTCAAAAAGAAGACAAAGAGTGGCAACAGAAGTAGACGAGAACAGACCAGCAAGTTCTGATACAAAAAAGGCAGAGGATATGGCTATTGTCGCGGCTAGCCTCTGCTTCTGTCCAATTTTGGGTGCCATTGCTTAACGAGCAAGTGGCGGGAGATGTCGAGGTCGGTCGGAAACCAGTTATAGGTGTTTACATGGACGGCCTGGAAACGAAAAAGCCAGATTTGATGTCGATACTGAGACGATTGAGGTCCAGTTGAGACCGAGGAGGGACTTTGGCACCGTCCCGCCTTCCCGGGTCAGCTCGTTTTAAGGGAGCAGGTGCATTCTAGCCCGGTTGGGTACAGCAGGTGCAACGGAGACGGACTTGCATGTGAACCGTGAGCCATGAAGGTCCTTCCGGAGGGCATTTGGAAGTAGGGAGCCGGTCGGTATCCATCGACGTAAGGCGGCCATTGGACGGGCTGGTGATGCTATTCTCAATAATCAAGTCGAGCAGCATTTCGTTGGCGAGTGACTAGCAGCCAAGAGATCAAGATGGATGACAATGGCACGTTGGACCGTGTACCCTTTTCGACGTCAAAAGCGAACGAAGTCGACACTGGTTCCAATGAAAATTCACCCCCTTGGCGAGGTACGGTACAAAGCTTTAACCAATAACTCCTAGGAACAGTCGATGCTGTGAAACAACTTGCAGCTTGTGCCTTGATGGCTTCATGACTGGGTGAGCTGAATCAGATCCGCTTTCATTTTCTTGCAGAAAAATGTCTCTGATCCCTCCCCGCTCGTTGGGCATGTGGAAAGCGCGCACCCTCAACAAGAGATGTTGTGGTAGGTGAGCACCAACCAGAACCTCTTCACGAGAAACCGACGGCAGTAAGGCATGGGCAAGGTGTGTGCTTCAAGACCGGAAAATTGCGCACGCGCGGCGGGTGAGCAGATGTGGTCTGTCTCCGAGGGGCCTTTTATGGGAGACAGCGAGGCTCTGACAGACAGCTGGAGGCTGGTCATTGATGTCGTACGGGCCTGGGCTAACGGAGCACGGCGGCGGCGCTGCCACCTCACGACTTTCAGATGGATGCACAAAGATTTCCCATCATCAGACAGCCGTGCGGCTTTGGCGGGCAAGTGGCTTGGCACTTGGATTAACAAGCGTATGAGAATCTTTACATTTGCCGTCGCGGTCCGAACGGCCGGGAAGAGGATGGTGAAAGTTGATTTGCAGAATGTTGAAAGGTGAAGAGCCGAAGTCCAATTGTCATATGGTCCGTGCGCTACCAAGGTGCCGGCATCGCAACATTTGGGTGCAAGCAGCAGGGCGGTGAATGAGGGGACACTGAATTCTGCCGCATCCCACTGTCAGAGTGTCAGTACAGGTACCTCTACAGGGCTCTACAGCTGACCGTACCTGCAGCTAGCACAGATGGTCCGAGCTCCTCTGAGGACGTCGTCTCTTTTGTGTTTCACTCCCAAACCGAGACTCGATCTCTCACGGCGACATCGTGCCAACCACTGCATGTATTTAGACGATGAAATAAACTCAGTACACCTTCAGCAACATCCGTCTTACATATTCTTCCCTGATTCCCTCGATCTGCTCCAGCAGACTCCGATGCGTCTCGTAGGCATGGTGGCCTCGAGATCGCAACCACCGACAGCGAGCTAGGAACAGGGCGTGCTATCCACCTCCATCATCATCTCACCTGAGCATCTGACATCAACGCATGGAACTAAGCCGATGATTACTGTCAGACGGCATTGATGGCGTCGCGCAATGTCTCTTCGGGGGTGCCGGGACAGGCTAGGCCGCCCAACTGGTCGTCGCACCTCCGGCAGTTCAGCAGAAACAGCCTGGAGCGCATCCCGGATATGCCCCGGTCCCCGGATACCGTCTCTAGTAACTCGACCATCCGTGACCGGCCCTCTTCATCCTCAAGGCGCTCACGTATCGAGAGGAGATGGACCGTCACCGTCAACGAGTCCTTTGCCCGCGATGAAGTGTTGCTCAACCTTGATCTCATAGGTGATGAGGCAAAACCAGGCAGCCTCATGGCTATTGACGTTTTCCGGCCTGATTCGGAGAAGCAGGCGCAAGGCTCTCATCACCATCACCACCACCATCATCATCACCATCATCACAAACAGCCCCCACCAGACCGCACAAAAGAGGCTGCAGAAAGTCAACAGCGATACATCTTTGTCGTCAAGGACATGCCTAAGGAACTCAAAGCCCGCTACCCGAGTGTTGAGGTCTACGTCGCAAAGCACATTGCTGATGTCTTCGGCATGAGGAAGGGTTCGCAGGTTACCCTGACCCCAGTACGCCCCCACTCCTTACTTGTAGCCGCGTAGAACCCCTACTAAACTATTTAGATTGATGATCATAACCCAGCCATCGAGGCCTCTCATGTCGAGCTTTGCTTCAGAGACCAGTACATGTCCCGCTCCGACATGTGGCAGTTGGCTGTTCGTGAGCTTTCAGAGAGGACTGTCTACAAAGGCCAAATGGTTCTGTTCATGGGCACTCTCAAGGCTCAGGTTACCGCTGTCTATGTCCAGGGCCGCAAGGTACCTTCCGCATTCTTCGGCCATAATACAAAACCCATCTTCCGAAGCGAGTCTGCCCGGTACGTACTTTTTATCCAGATGGCGCGCGAAATGTGGGACTTCGACTCAGATGGTTCTGGTGAGATCATGTTCAACAAGGTTGTAAACGGCTTTCTGCCCGCCTTGTTTAAGAAGTGGGCATCACTTAAAGTCAGGCACCTTGTCAGTATTGTTCTCTTTGCTCGGGTTGAGTATGACACAGGCATCTCCACCGAATTGGGCAATCCGGACTTTCAAAATGACTACTACACCGGTGTCCAGTCGTCTGGCGATCGTCGCCCCTATAAGGACTTCTACCGCGTTGTTGTGAGCGACATGGGTAGCGGCGAGTGGACCAAAATCCTCTACCAGTTGAAGCGCGAGTTCAATTACTTCCGAAGGGATATCAGCACCTTCCATCAGAAGGCCATGCACTCCTTTTCTTCTTCAGACGACCCAGCCGACCAGCAAGCAGCCTTGAACAGAATAAAGGCCGAGGCGTCAAGGGCCATTTACGGCAATTTTCTAGAGGCAATCAACATGGCATCCTCGCTGTTTGCGCACGATTACATAGATCGTGATCTGATGCGAACCGGCATATCTGTCATCGTCATAAGCCCTAGTCCAGGTATCTTTGAAGTCGAGTACGRCGCASTGCGYCGTACCACCGAAGCCTTGGTTGGAAATGGGATTGGTATTGATCTTATATGCATACCCAAGGCTCCCCTCCACTCCGTGCCCTTGTTCCGGTACCGCAACCCCGAGTACTCGACAGAACCGACACATCATCACAAGGCAAAAACAGCCCCGAGTCTTTCCAGTACTCCTAAACAGACAGCGCCGACGATTGGGAGCTATAACAGCATGGCGGGGTCATACTCCCCAAGCAGAGGCACCGACATCACTCTTCATGGCGATTATGCTGGCTCTGGCTCGGCCCAAGACGAATGGAATTATGCTTTGCCGCAATGGCTACATGTCTCGTACTGGACAGGCGAGTCCGAAGAAACCTTGTCATACCATGGCATTGCTCTATCGGTCTCTGATGTTTCGCAAACACAGTCAGGGGACGACTTCTTGATAAGATGTCGCATGTATGACTTGCAAATGCGCAGCGTCATGGAAACCAACGAGATCGAAACCAAGCCGTTGCACCTGGACCCTTATTTCCCTCATAAGGCATTGCGGGCAAGCAACGTACCGAAACCGTACATTGATCAAGATGGCAACGTCTTCATACAGAACTCCCGCATCCCAGAAACACTCTTTGATCATGTGTACGGGTTTCAGAAATTCGCCCCGGATAAGCACGCAAAGTTGGGGGAAAAGTCACTTTGGAAGCAATTGCAGGACTACGACGACTCGAGAGCGCGCCAGCCGTCATTACGCCTCACATTGGCGCTTCCGAGACATGTACGGGAGTACGATGATTCCGTCAGGCGACACCATGCTGACGACGCGAGTCTTCTTGGGACATCATACACTGAGCGTAGGCCGTCTACGAGTGCCTCACAAATGACAATAACTGGGCATGGATCTGGTCAGCGCTTCAACGCCGACAAACCCGAATTGCGTAACCGTAAGACGGTCGACTTCGACAAACTCAACTCCAAGCGTTCACCTACAATCACTCCAAAGGTTCCAAAGTTCATGAAGCACATCAGCCTTGGCAGCTCCGGTTTTCGCATTGCTGCACCAAAAGCTGCGACGGCAGAACTTAGCATTGAAAGTGTGAATGCTGATAGATCATTGACATCTTCAAGGGCTCTGATGAGTGCGGGCACTGCTGCAACTCCAGCCAAAGCAGTAATCAACCGGTCAATGTCGCCCCAGATGTTTACGAGTGGAACTCCCGCTTTCTCCCCTTGGGGCGCTACATCAGGCTCATTCGCGCCCGGCCATCAGTACTTCGAGGGCACTCCAAGCCGGCCGATGCCAATCAAGTCGCAACAGATTCCAACTGACCCTGCAGCCAACATGCTATCAGGCTCAATGCTCGCCTCAACACTACGGGCCGATTACGTTCCTGACAATCGTGATCTCTTCTACTCAGATGCAATCAGAGCCGAGGATGCGAAGAAGGTTTACAATAACAAGCTTTTGGCCGGAGCGGTACCGGAATTACCGTCAACTTTATCGCCGACAACCGCGTTGTCACCTTGGCTGACGTTGGTCAACCCGTCGAACCCTGATAGCAACAAGGTCGATATTGTCACGTTGTATAGTCGTTGGCAACATGTCTTTCCTAGGCCAAACGAGACGCGGGTGATGAAATGGAAGTCTTTGTGCTCCCCCGCTGCCGTTCCACTTACCACAGAATACTTCCCTACCAAGGCACAGTTCGAGTCAGAGTACCACCGTCAACCGTACAACGTCTCGCAGAATGCCGATGATGAGTTGGCCGAGGAACCCAAGTCACGCGACGAGATGCTGCGTGAGATGATCAGTCTCAGATTCTGCCAAGGATTCCAAGTCGTTGTCGGCCCAGCTGTTGCTAAAGCCTTTGGCCAGAAGCAACTCAAGGTTACCGACATATTCTCCCGCGACCACACAGCGGAGGATGGTACAAGCATCTTTATGTCGGTCGGCAACACGATTCACCAACTCTCGTGCGTGAATGGCACCGAAATTGAAGTTAATATCTTTGTCCGGAAGCCGATCGCCTCGCCGGAACTGTACGATGACCGTTACTTGTACAAACCGGCGATACGAACCCTACTTGACCACGGTTACAAAACCCGTCCCTTTGACATGGTGGCTCCTACGCCCGATAGAAACTGGAATTATGTTGATGCATTCGTTGCAGGACATAATGACGAGTTGTCAGAACATCTGAAGTTCTGGCGCGCTAGGTTCGTCCTGATACCGATGACTGCTAGACACTCGTTTTTCCCCAAGACGCAATATGGGGACAGTGAGGAAGAGATCCGCATCGAAGGTATCCGGAAACTCGCCCAGATGTGGCAGAAACACAGGTACATCCCGGCGAGCGAACGGAGCTTTCAAGCATCGCGCCGCAAAAAGGATATGAACCCCCTTGATATCGTCTACAAGACAGAAGACCCATCTGTAGTCATTGCGGCCGAGCTGGAAACCCTTCCGCTGTTGGAGGGCCTCGAGGGTGGGCACAGGAAGGGTCAGCTGGTCACAAGCAGAGAGCAATTCTCAAAGAAGAATTTCAGCCTCGTAGCATTGGCAGAGGCTATCCAGCAGCCCGTGGAGAATGGAGGCATTCGTATGCAAAACCGGCGCTGGCATTTGCGCCTTCATTACAACTGCTTCATCGGGTCTGACATGACCACCTGGCTCCTCGAGAACTTTGAAGACTTGGAAGACAGAGAGGAAGCCGAGGAGCTCGGTAACCGTCTGATGGTCACTTCAGATGACAAGTCAAAGGACGACAGCAAAGAGGGAAGGAAGGAAGGCGGCGGCCTCTTCGTGCACGTTGAAAGGCGTCATCCTTTTAGGGATGGCCAGTATTTCTACCAGATCAGCAGCGACTATGCGAAACCTAACCCGCCAGGCTGGTTCAACACAAGGCGGGTTCCAGTGTCTGTCCCATCAACACCGCATTCGGAAATACGGGATTCGCCAAGGTCCAATGTGTCGATGTCGAGGCCAACGTCTATCCACGAGGACAGTTCTCCCACGTCTGGAACGGTGACCCCAACGGCAGCTATGATGGCCGGTGGCAAGAAGCCCAGGGTGGTTCTGAGCAAAGTCATGAAATACGACGTAGACCATCGAAAGCGCTCTTACCGGCCCGAAGTGGTTGATCTGCATTACGATAGACTTCACAACCCCGACAACTGTTACCACATCAGAATCGACTGGATGAACGTAACCGCCAAGTTGATCGAAGATGCTATCGAGGCATGGGCTCGTGAGGCGGCCTTGTATGGGCTCCGGCTTGTTGAGGTTCCTATCGCTGAAGCTTGCGATATAACGAAGATCAACCCGTTCCGCCGACCGTACGTGATCAAGCTGGCTGTCCAACCACCGAATCAACAGCCCATCACCTACTTTGATCCCAATTCGTTTACTCCTCAAGCACAGCCGGGGCGGCACTTCTATCAGAGGGCTCTCCTAAGAAAGTTTGACTTTGTTCTCGACATGGAGCCAGCGTCCAGCTTCCCCTACAACGTCGACGTGTCTTATTCGTGGGGCAAGCCAGACTTCAAGTACACGCAGTTCATCCACCGATCTGGTACTCTCATCGCCGAGATCACAGACGAAGGCGACATTCTCATCTTAGCCAACCGTCTCTACAACAACCGCACCGCCGCCCAGCGCGAGAAGGAGATGCAGCAGAAGGGAGGCGGAGGCGGGGCCGGGGGCGACAACCTTGGTCCCGGTCCCGGCC
>RANY01000220.1:0-42780 GCA_009805235.1 Neurospora pannonica FGSC 7221
GTCGATGGTGGCCGGGGCAGTGGCCTTGTTGTCGAGGCTGGTGTTGCCGAGGTCAGCGGCGAGCTGGTCGACAGCGGCGGTAGAAGTGGCAGCCATTTTTGCTGGTTGAACTGTAGATTCTGTATGATGGATGGAACCGTCAGCGTCTGTGTCTGTGTGTGTGTCTGTGTCTCTGATCAAGTCGCGGAGGGGTAACCGATGTCGATAGACGACGACAGCGGAAGGGAGGAGGAGGGTCTCGATTGACGTGACGTTGGGCGGGCGGCACCGGCGGCGACCACGGCGACGACGACAACGACGGCGACAAGGAAGGAAGAATTGATAATGCGACGCTCAACGTACCAGAGATCTAGAGTTGTGTGGAGACTGTAAAACCGGCGCGGAGAACGGGCGACGGTATTGACAAAGAGGGAGGATGAACTCGACTGGTCAAGGACGAGATTCGGGAGAGGGAAAGGAAGACTGGTGGACTTGGAGACTTGGGTAAATGTCTTCCAAAAAAAGGCGGGCGGGTTTGGTGGGTTTTATGGGGTTTTGTATGGATGGGGGGGATTTCTCTTTTTTCGGGGGTTTTCAATTTTTTTTGGTGAGGTTTTGTTTGTCACAGAGAAGAAGTAGATAGAACAGAGACCGAGAGGGTAAATGTTCGTACTTATCTGACTTCCTTCTGGCTTCGGTTTGGAGGAGTTTCCTGGGGATAAAGGGCGTGAGGTTCGCTGAAGAAAGAAGAGGAGGAGAAAGAGGGCAAGAAGCAACGACGCCCGGATGGCTCATGTCTTAATGCGGAGGTCAGATTTTTTTTCTTTCCCACCCACGCATCTTGTGGTTGCGCACTGTGCTGCGCCCCTCGTAGCCAGTGAAGTGCGGCTAGGGCGGTCAAGGTATGCAAATATCGGGGTAACATGGGTTCGCAAAACCTTGATTCATCAATGGAACCGCCGCCGAACTTTTGCACATTCACCTTCGTTGCAGACCAGACCGGAGACCGAAACGTGCGACTTCCACTTTGCCTGGCGCTTGCTCCCGGGCCACCTCATATCAAACATAGCCGACCATGCCTGACGACTCATGCCAACAACAGGACATGGGCACCTATTCATGAACCCTGGAGGCTTTATGAAACCCTGCGTTTCAGTCGCAACCATTGACTGGTATAGGATCGCGAGATTCACTTGCATTGATTTACGGGACATCCCATCTCAGTCGGACGTTGAATGGAGATGCAATTACTGCAGTGTGCTGGATGTGGCACTGGGTCGCTGGCGGCAGTCCCATCACCATGGAACAATGCTAACGACCGCCTCACCTTTCTGGAAGTGGGCTAGCAAACGGCATTGCTGCTGCATTCGTGCCACATGATTCACCAAAAAAAATGTCATAAAAATCAGCATTCACAGTCCATTTCACCTCAATCCCATATTTCATCTGGTTGCAAAATTGTAGAAAGACATTGTTGGCAAGCCGCGCACGGAACCTTGGATGGGGCAACTTGGCCGGATGAGCTGCCAGGATGTTGCAATTATACATTTGTTAGCCAGCGGCAAAAGGTTTGGAAGACCTTACTCGAGCAGTTCGAGCATAGTTACACATCCTAACATGTCAAAGTCTTTACTCTAATGGCGGTTGCTGTATCCCGTCATGGGCAGCACGTCTGTTGAGGTCGGTGTCCTTGTGGTGATTGGTTCCAGTGCCGGTCCAAGACTCAAGACTGTCCAGCCATGGAAGAGAACAAGATGTCAAGATCGGCTTGATACAAATACCCCGAATCAGTCGTTGAAAGTTGCTTGCTGCGGTACCCTTCACGCCAATTTCAAGTGTGGCAGTACCTGCTGCCTTATGTCCGGCTGGGTTCAGATGGAAAAGGAAGGAACTCGTATGCAGATATCGCTATATCAAGACTGTCACTGTTATCGCGGGGCACAGCGCGCAGCACAAGCATCTGACGACGTTGCTTGACTGCCCCGGCCTAGCCTTGCCCGGGCCAGGGCTTGTTTGACCTCTGGCCTCCGTGTTTGTGGGGCCATGGGCGGGCCATGGCGATGGAACCCGTTATCGTGCATTTCCATCAAGAGCCGATGTTAAGAGGCACGATCCCGTTGCAAATGATGAATGGCAACAACAACATAAACTTCTCTTCAGCTATGGAATTCTTAAATAACTGTTTGTCGCGTGGACGAGTAACGTGCTCGATATACCAGGCTTGTTATGCTTCACATGTTTCAACATAGTCCTCCAGGTCCCATGCCATCGATGCCCTGCCTGCCTGCCTGCCTGCCTGCCTGCCTGCCTGCCTGCCTGCCCGGGCGATAAGATAACGAAGAGAAAGGAAAGAGGGGTCATCTCTCAAGGTACCTTGCTGTACCTGAGTACCTGTTGAGGTGCCTTCAATATCCACCACCAGAAACCCTTTGATGCTCAGCGCCAACGTTAACATTCTTGACCTCGTCATGCCTCCAACATGCCTCTCTTCATTATCGCCATTAGAATTCGATGGGTACTGGCTCGTCCTTTAGCTAGCTTCTAGGTCCCAAATAATGTGTTGCTAGCACTGAAATACATGTCCCATCACTTGGTTGATCGAGCTTACCAAGACATTCGGGTTGGTGGCCAGCGACTGAACTTTCTGGAACAGCTACTGGTGTCTACCATTGCCTGGATTAGTGATGCTTTGTTAGTGCAGTACTTGGGCAGGTGCAAGTGCCGTAGCACTCCGCTAGCTAGGTAGGTACCGTGACAGCGGGTACACACCGGGAAGGTACGCAAATACAGCGGGGATGCTGCTTTCCAACCCAACAACGGCAAGGTAGCCGGCCATCATCCCGTCATCACTGCCATCACTGCCATCTCCATGAGCAACCGTCGATCCAACCAAAGCAGTCAAACACTGGACATCAACCACACCGTTCACGACGACCAACTGCAAGACAACACCTCCAGCGCGGAGACCCCGGCTCGTACGACCTCCAAGTTCAAGCTCGAATATCTACACCGCATCACCACTCCTTCAACAGTACATAATATTTATTCGATATAATATCCATTTGCGCAATCCTCGACCAAAGCTTCTCTCCTCTCGCCACTCGTCCGCCCTCCGACCTTCCGTGTTAGTGTTGGGGAATCTCGAATATCAGACCAAACCCTCGAGTCACTAGCCATGTTTCCCACCTTTACTGGCAACTCTAGGAAAGGTCGAAATGTCAACCTCAGCGGTCAACGGACTAGTAACCCTTTCACCAGCACGTCATGGGGCGCCAGTTCAACGACCGGAGCTTCCAAAACAGTAGCCCATGCCCAAGCAGAACGTCAGCAAAGGCAACAGGAAAGAGACCGGCTCAGGGCGGCGCAACGAATACAACGAACATGGAGGGGACATCGCGTGCGTCAGACCGTACGAGATGAACGGCGCCAGGCTATCGACCGTCTGTACGAAGCGCAACCCGTTGATGCCAACCAGAGATCATCAGAGGCATTACCTATGGTGTTTGCCGCCTTCCAAGCTTTTAATGTACAAGACCGTCACAGGCTAGCTTTGGTCACCCAAGATCTTCTCCAAACGGACTTCTCTGCCTTTAGCTCCGGAGTGTTGGGTTGGGACAGACTGGGCAAGCTAAGACGGATTTTGCTTGCTGCTTTGACGAGGTGAGCAGTTCATGGCCTTGGGTTCCGAGTCATCATTCCACAACTGTTCAGCATGCTAACGCAGGGGTGACCTCTTGATAGGTGTGATCTTGGGAACGAGCAGGCCCAGGTGGCTCTTTTTCTACGAGCCCTTGGTGCGATCGGGACCAAGACGTCGGACTTCAGGACGTTTGAACAAGTTCTGGGAGAGTGGTACAAGGTGCTTGGAAGGTTATGCCAGGAGACTGGTTTGCCCTCCTCTACCCAAGAGCTCATTTGCAGTCTGGTGGTTGCACCGCTTGATGTACCCCACGATCTAGGTGTGTACCATCTGTTTGGACTCTCCCCATCGCACAAGGAAGTTTCTTTGACTAACTGCGGCCGTCCGTTTTATGTAGACTTCATCAAGCATACAGCTTACCAAAATTTGGTTGTTTCTTTTCTGACACAGCCCGACCTGGCGCGATGCTCGGACCTCATTACGAGACTAGCCGCCAACATAGACCTAGATCGGCTGTCAAATTATATCCTTGACCTCTCGCATAAGCTTCCAAAGCATGACCCGAACGCCGTCCTCTGGCTTATCGCACATTACATTGCGATTAATGGAGCGAAGGAGCAACGAAGCTCAAGGCTTCTTTTGATCAAGACCCTCGAATCACTCTTCCCTCTGTGCTCAGCTCAGATAAGGGCGGGTTTTGCTGTTGCCCGGCCAAAAGACTCGGGTTACTTTGCGGAATCCGAGCAAGATGGATCAGATGTTCTGCCTCCATTTGTGCGACAGCAGCTTCAGTCGCTGGTTGATAAAGGAGCCATCCAAGACCTTCTAAGCGCTTTTACCGCGTAAGTGTTCCTTCGCCTGATGCTTGTTCCAAGCGCTAATGATCGTAGGACTACCGGGGAGGCTTCTTCTTCAGCGGATGACGACGCCAGTTACCTTGCTGGCTTCATCCTAACTTTGATCAACTGCTTCCCTGCTTTTAGCGAGGACATTCGCATGTACCTTTATGTGGCTGACATCTCAACTGCTCAAGGCCGTATTCCAACGGCCAAGTACTTCTGGAATGCCACACAGAAAACGTCAGTGTTCTCAGATATTGCGTCCAGCCAAGACTCTACGCTAGATTTTCTTCGACGCAAACCGTCATCACCAGCTGCTGAAACGGTGTGGCATCGAGAATGGAAAACCGTTCTTCTGTTCCTCGAATCTTACGTCTTCGTTTTGCGGCTCATGGACGACGATGATTTCTTCAGCGGTTTAAACCCCCATCCTAACTTCGGCGCCCCTTCCTCTCGACTGCGTCTGGCGGGGATGTCACTGGGCGAACTGAAGCGCTTGACGCAATTTCTCAAGCACCTCAGTTTCACAATGTACTACAATGCTAAGGAGCTACTGACAAACAGCCCTTGGGCCGATACGCCGAACTCGACTCGCCCGAGAGGCGATGGCGGTCAAGCTTCCAAATCTGGCAGCTTCCTCCCTCCTGCCGGAGTTGATTTCACGACGCTCAGGGATTTAGCGACGACAGCCATGAAGATGCTTTACGAACGGGACTCGAGACGACCATTTTTGCCTGAGGGCCACTGGCTGATGACATCCAAGTTCGACATGGAGGGGTTCCTTGCGGCTGTGGTTCTTGAAGAGCAAAGACAACACGAGCTGAGGAATACTGAAGATGGTGAGGGCAGCTCGGAGGATGACCAATCTGGATGGTCTCACTACGCACATCTTGAGAGGCTCAGGCAAAAGAATAGGAAGGCCGCCCGCAATCACCTACTGTCCGCGATCACTCCGAAGCTTGAGATTCTGCGCAATATGCCTTTTGCTATCCCATTTGAGACGCGCGTTCAGATATTCCGACAGTTCATCCAACTGGACAAGCAGCGCAGACGTGGAGGAGATGGTGACCCAGACATGTGGAGAGCTCATATGCTACGCAATGGCTTTGGTGCCCAGCATCCCTTGGGTAGACACTCGGCTCGGATCCGGAGAGGTCGAGTGTTTGAGGATGCTATGAAACAGCTTTGGGAGCTGGGCGAAGGACTCAAAGAGCCAATCCAGGTCACGTTTGAGGACGAATTCGGAATGCAGGAGGCAGGTATTGACGGAGGCGGTGTCACCAAGGAGTTTCTCGACAGCGTGACTACAGAGGCGTTTACTCACACCGAACTCTTTGTCACGAACAGCAAGAACGCCTACTACCCAAATCCCACCCTTATCGATCGGATCAGAAACATGCGGACAGGGGAACCGGAGGAAACAGAGCGTGCTGTAGAACAGGCACTCAAGATGTACGAATTCCTGGGCCGAATCATTGGCAAATGCATGTACGAGGGAATCCTGATCGACATCGTCTTCGCCGGCTTCTTCCTCCTCAAATGGGCCGCCGCCAACGACACACCAGGCGGCGGTAGCAGCTCCCCAACATCATCCTCCACCACCGCCGGCTACCGCGCCAACATCAACGACTTGCGCGAACTCGACGAGGAGCTCTACCAAGGCATGCTCAGCCTCAAAAACTACACCGGCGACGTCCAAACCGACCTAGCTCTCGACTTCACCATCACAGACCCCATCAACTCCCCCGGCGAGCCCACCCGCACCCTCATCCGCCCTCTAATCCCCCACGGCGACTCCACGCCCGTCACCAACGAAAACCGACCGCTCTACATCTCCTACGTCGCCCGCCACCGCCTCGTCCGCCAACCCTACCCGCAAACGCGCGCCTTCTTACGGGGGCTCGGCTCCATCATCGACCCGTCCTGGCTCTCCATGTTCAACCAACTCGAACTCCAGCGGCTCGTAGGCGGCGACAGCTCAGAAATCGACGTCGAAGACCTCCGGCGCAACACGCACTATAACGGGGTGTACCAGATCGGCCTCGACGGGCTGGAACACCCGACCATTCAGATCTTTTGGGAGGTGATGCATGAGCTGCGCGACGAAGAGAGGAGGGAAGTCCTAAAATATGTGACCTCAACGCCGAGAGCGCCGCTGTTGGGGTTTGGTCAGTTGAGGCCGTATTTCACGATTAGGGATGCCGGGCAGGATGAGGAACGGTTGCCGAGTGCGAGTACGTGTGTTAATTTGTTGAAGTTGCCGCAGTATCGGAGTAAGGGGAGACTGAAGGAGAAACTGTTGTATGCGGTTAAGAGTGGGGCTGGGTTTAATTTGAGTTGAGTTGAGGGGGGAAAGTGGGAGGTGGGAGGTGCGGTGGTGATTACTGGGAGAAGAGTGTGTGTGTCTTCATGGGTATCTGCGGTTGAGGAGACAGTGGGAAGGGATGGGCTGTGTTTGACGTTCAGACGGTTTATCAAGTCTTTGAAACTTAAAGCATAAAGAAACTGCTTTTTACTTAGGAGCGAAATTGATTAATGACTACATAATACGGCAATGATAACAGCTACTCTGCGGAAATAAGTACAGAGTGACAGACCGACGTATCGTCAAGCCGTGAGTGAGTATGCACATAGGAACTCCCTGAAGTTATTGTGATCATTGTCTCTGCAGATGTTAATAGAAAGGACAACAACCAACGGCGTCTATAGACAACTTCTTCGATAGAAAGGATAAGCGATTATGTTCGTGGCTCTACGTAGGGCTGCGTAGCATATGTATGGTGAGAGTCTGAGTGCCGACTGACTACATCACCATTTCGTAAGTTTAGGTCATCCATCATCTGCGGTACCACCACCCCATTTGTGCTTATCCGTTACCGTTACGTCTTACGCAACACCCCCCAACGTACTCACTCCTCTTTTGTCTTTCTTGGATCATCTCTCATCTCTCATCTCAATTCTTGTTTTTTCCGCCGATAAAGTTCCACTGTCAGAGAAAGCGAAAAGAAAAACCGTTTCCTTACAACTACGAAGAGAATAGAACGCCCAAACCATAAACTCATAAACACCATCAAGGTATCAAGAAAAACTCCCCTGCTGACCGACTCCTTGCTGGCACAGCCTGCTTGCTAAAACAAACGAACCTCATCAACCCCATCTGCCGTCTTCCGAACTCCGTCAAACTCCGTCGGGTCAAAGCTTAATCAAGCTCAACGTTATCCAACGCCTCACTAATAAACTTCTCCTCCTTCTCACCCTCTATCGACTCCCCATCCTCGCTCCCCGCACTCGACCCAGGCCCAGGCCCCTCGCTATCATCCGTCTCCGGCGGCGTATCCAACCCCGTCGTCCTCGTTGGGGCATTCATCCTTCGCTTGAACATACACATCTCGACATTGATACCCGGTCCAAACGCACAACCGACGATATACTCCTTTACCTTCCCGCCAGGAGCCAAGGCATCCATGTCCTTTTCCCGCAAGCGGTTAAGGACGCTGAAGATGGTTGCGGAGCTGGAGTTGCCGTGGTTGATGTACGTGTCGTAGGAGGCGCGCATGTGCTCTGGCGTGAGACCCATAGCGCTTTCGGCGCCGGACAAGATGGTGGCGCCGCCGGGGTGCATTGCCCAGTCGAAATCGGCTGGTTTTTGGTAGGATGAGGGGAGTTGGTCTTCGAGGGAGGATAGGAGGTCAGTGTAGGTTGGTTGGAGGGAGGCTTTGGCTAGTACCGGGACCCGGGGAGACAAGACGACTTTCCACCCCATTGGGTCGACGTCGAAACCGAGGTCGTGTTCGGAGTCGGGGATCACGCGGTTTTCCCAGCCCAAGAGGTCGTATATCGCGGGCTTGCCAGGTTCCTCGCCGATGCCGTTGGAAAGGACCACGGCACTAGCGCAGTCGCTGAACAAGGCGATACCGATGCGGGTTTCTTGCAAAGCGTTGATGCTTTCTAGCTCGCTGCGGACCAGGATCGTGCTAACCTCGAGCGCGAGGACCAGAATACGGGCTGGCTTGCCGCGTGCTTTGTGGCCTAGGCAGAGATTCGCTGCTGTGCGCAGGGCGGCCAGACCACCACTGCAGCCGATACCGTGGAGGAGCACCTTCTCTAGTCGGTCACTGAGACCGAGCTCTTTTGCGACGAAGTGGTCGTAGCCGGGGTTGGCCGAGTCGGTGCATGTCGTCGAGACCATGTGTGTGATCTGGTTCGGTTCTACCCGCGCTTCGGCCATAGCCTTTCGGGAAGCTTCCACGGCGAGGGGGACGCCATCGGACATGAAGACCTTGTGAAGTTCATCGACGGTAGGTGGATTGGGCTGGTTGACGAGCGGGTGGTCGGGATTTCCTATCGAGGAGCGCTGATCGATGCCCGTGTATCGGTTGATCGCGAGGACCTTCTTCATGCTGTTGCAGAGCGGAATCAATACCTGTTCAACAAGCGCAAAGCAGTAGAAGGCAAAGAGAGCTTACGCTGGGGACTCTGGGTAGTATCTTTTGCTGAGAATGTCGATAGCGTCTGAACCAAGGTTGTATGGAGGATACTGGACTCCCAAGCCCATGATGGAGAGGCCCAGCTCCCCAGGAGCAGTTGAAGCAGCCATTGTTACTGGTCTGGATGAGATGTTGGAGAGAAACAGTCGTGGTGGTCCAATTGGTGTCTCTGCTAGTGTTATGGATCAACTATCGCGATCCAATTCCTTAGTGTGTTCTCTTTGTTGTAGTTGGTGGTTGGGAACTGGGCACAAGATTGTTTATCTTTTTGATGGCGGGGTAGAGACGAGAGTTGATATATGGCTTGGCAATGACACACACAGTGTTGAAGGGCAACTGAACCGAGGTCTCTTGTGGACAAACGAAGCTCTCACGAGTTGAGTCGTCGGTCAATTGGGCATGGAAATTTAAGAAGTTTGAGGGGATGAACTTGGTAAAACATGGGAATTGTCAGTTTATGTTGTGCGACAGCAAAAGCAAGATGGAGGTGTTACCACAGCCCCGATTCGCCTCGATTGTCAGGTTAGCTTTGAAGCTCCTCAGTATCCTTGCCTCGGATCCTGGTCCACTGGTTTGAGATCGTTACCTCATTGCCCAGGGGAAGCGGTTCGTCTGGACTCTGGGATTGAAAATGGGGTGGGGTGTTGGGCCGTTCTCAAACGCTACGCCGGATGGAGTTATCTTGGATCCGTAGCGGGATGCTAACAGGGCAGCGAATGTTCTTCGTTCCCTGATTCCAGGCGATTGCAACTGTACCTGCAGATATCGATTCGTCCGCACAGTGCTCTCGCGATGGTCAACGCCGCGGATAAGGGGCAGGAGGTTGAGGAGAGAGGTGATGATTCAATAGGAGTGATGAATCAAGTTGAACGCAAGGGCAAGAACTTCAACAAGAGCAATGGATGAACTGTTAGTGCACACTATGGAATGTTGATCTCATCCAGAACTGTCCGAAAATGGAAGGCATGATAGAGCCCCGCACTTCCCAGATGCTCATCGAGATCTATTGTTCAGCAATTGATCTTTTCCCTAGGAGAGATGGCCATGTCCAAGAAACCGAGCTTCATGATGTTCCATCAGGCTGTGTTTCAAGGATTTCTGAGCAAGGTCATAGTGTTTCATAGGCAGCGCAAAGTCTTGCTTGCCCCTCAGCAGTGACAAGGCGTTTGAGACTCGAGATTGAAGAAGTTCGTTGGTGGAGGGTTGATAACGTGCGGATAAAACAACGCTATTCCCAATTTGATCAAATTCCGGCCGCGCAACGTCATGACTTTATTCTTCGGGTTTTCTGGCCGGCAAAACATCGACTGGGGTGAATACATATTGAAGGTTTCATGGCTTCTTCTCATAGTGTAGAATGCTAGGTTCAATCCAGACACCAAAAGCATTGTCACAAATATCAGAGGTTGATCGGGCATTCCGTGCAGAATCCTTACATACGTTGATGGGTTCGCGGCAGGATATCCATGCATGTGTCGAATGACAAGCGACCGCGGTATGATAAAGGTCGAACGATCAAGTCGTTCCATTTGGGATTCCTGGGAGGTGTTGATGGTGCAATTGGAGCTCTTGGAGAATGAATTCTGCCTCATATTTTGATGCAATGCTTGCTCTGAGGGGAACAGGACGCCAACATGGCAAGAAACGCCATCCGATCATAATGTACAGACTGCGGACGCAAGAACGGATGAACAACCATCCCATCCGGATGCATGCGGGGAAATTCGGAGCGGCCCACGGCCCCAGACCGGGATAAGGCGGGTGGGGRGTACCTCGCGATCCGCTCCTCCGGAAACCGGAACCCCAAGTCCTCGGCCCGGAGACATGAAACCGAACCATGGCATGGGTGTGATCCACTTGTTGATCACTCATCATCCTCAGTCAGACTCACATGTCAGAGAGCTGGGCAGTTGCGATACCTCCTCGTTCGGCTCATAAAATTATCGTCCAGGGTCGTAAAGACCACGGTAGACCATAAGCTCATCGTTACAATCGTCAGGGCTAGTAGTAAGCAACAGGTATCTCAAAGGATTCTGGCGTGAGGCATACGGCAGAAAAAGAACGGGTTCATAACCGACATCGAAATTGACTCAATGGCAAAGGTATCAACCAACAATCCGTCATCATAAAGCCTGTCGAATTTCGAATCCACGAACCATACCCCCGAAGATTGGGAAACAAGAAAAACAAAAACCCGCGTGCTGTTGTCCCAGTAAACCACCCAAAGATA
Source organism: Neurospora pannonica FGSC 7221 (assembly GCA_009805235.1). Classification (NCBI taxonomy): domain Eukaryota; kingdom Fungi; phylum Ascomycota; class Sordariomycetes; order Sordariales; family Sordariaceae; genus Neurospora; species Neurospora pannonica. The sequence goes on from RANY01000220.1 coordinate 11,176, forward strand.
TATCCACCTTCATCATACAACATTTGAACCTCCCGTCATCTCATCGTAGATCAACCAAACCCCATTTTCCTCCTCATACGTAGCGACTCTCCATCGTTCATCGAGAACCTGCCCTCTAAGCAGTCTTCTTCCACTGAGAGTAGATACCGAGCAAAGAACTGAGGGTACCAGCAAGACCGACGATGCCATCATCGAAGTTGACCCAGGTAAGAGCGGACAGGGGAACAGTCAAGTCGCAAAGATCGGAGGTGAGCTGGATGCGGCTCGCGGCGCGCTCGCTATATCATCCATCATCGTTAGCATCACGTCTCTCAGCGCATCGCAAACATGGAGCAAGGAATTACTTACACCTCAATCCTCTTAGCCTCCACCACGCCCTCGCCCTCCTTCCGATCAACCCTCGCCTCCCTCTGCCTCAACCTCCACAGCGTATACGCCTGCGCAACCACACTGCAGCTCAATCCCATAACCCAGAACCTCTGGCTTTCCCTCGCCAGCCTCTTCGCGCTCTCAGTCTTCCGAATACCCGTCGCATCCAACAGGGTACCCAAATCGAACGTCAGATAACCCGCATAACCGAGCTGACGGCCGACAGCCAGGTATCTGAGAATGGGGTCGCCGTTCTTGTTGTCGGCCGCTACCGCCGCGGCCTTGATGTGCTCGACGTTCTTACCCGCGCGCATGACCTTGCGCACCAGGCCGAACTGCTTCTTCATTGTCTCCCATGGCTGGATCGAAGAGGCCGGCTTGTTGGTACGAAGCAGGTACCAGGCGTAGAAGCGGGCGAAGTATTGAAGCAGGCGCAGGAGCTTGTCGCGGCCGACGGTGGTGGCGACGAATTTGAGGTAGTGCGAGACCGCGGGGTGGTAGACGAGGGCGTCGGCGACCATTTTGGTTGTAGTAGTTTAGGGATGTTAATGCGACGGCTTGCGCGGGTTTTGGATTGGTGGTTGTTGTTAGGTTGAAGTTGGTTGTTCCGAATCGGAGGATGATCGGATGTCGCGGTTGTTTTGTTTTGTTATGGATGTTCAGGTACAAGTCAGGTTATAGCTGAATGTAAGATGAGCTGAGCTGGCGGTCAGACTTTCCCCCAAGGTTTCAAAGGGGGTTTGGTGTATCACGGTGATATGATCAGGACCTGCGATTCAACTGGTTCACGAAAGCAACGCGCGTCGCAGTTTGAATTTATGATTCAAAAAAAGAAGTCAGGAAAAAAGTTAAATTAGTTGATCACTCTTTCAGGTCACTTCTTGGACGCCAGCATAGGTTGCACTCTTTCGGCTGCGACTTTGCCCAAAGGGAGCACATGCCGAGGTCTCTCCTCACTGCACTCCAGCTTCCTCTCCGCCTTTGACTTGGGGGAGATCGGCTCCCCTTTTGTCTCCAACGCTTGGCAATTGCGTGCCAGCCGTGGAGTCATGCAAGGGCCGCCCTTGTTCAAGTGCCGCCATGCAATTGGAATCGGGAACGCTCCACCGCGTGCCCAAAGGGCGGGGTTTTAGCGTGAGGAATATTAGCTTCGGGTTAGGGTTGTTGGTGATGGCGTCATGTCCTGAGATCAACCTGGAACGTCGTCTTTCAATTTCACAGTGCCGTTATCGGCAAGTCAGTGTCTTGATTCGGTTTCGACAGGTTTTCAAGAAACGTTCATTCTCAAGACCTCGAAATTTATGGTTTGCTGTGATGTGCTGGCTCGAGCTGGCGACTGATTTGGGATTCGTATCAAACCATCAGTCCCCACTCCTCAAAATTACCTACGGTGCCCACGGAGGAGGAAACATCTCAAAGGCATGAAAACAAGATGTTGGCGATGAGAACAGGAAACTGAAATTCCGTTACATTTGCCCCCAACACCGGCAAAGTCTATGCACAACAAGTCGTAATCCAACCATAACCAGCTCTATAGCTTCGAAGGCGCGGTAAACAGCTTGACCTTCTCCTTGATCGTCTCCTCAGCCTCCTTCTCAATGCGCACAATGAGATCCTTGCAAGTCGGGATGTCATTGATGAGACCCATGACCTGACCAGCAGTCCAGACACCATATTCGGGGTCACCGTTGATGAACACCTCCTTGCCGCGCTTTCCACTGACATAAGGGGCAATTTCAGAGAACTCGCCGGTCTTGCTCTCCTTCTCCACCTTGAGCGCATTCCGTACTACCTTGTTCTTGAAGAGACGGGTGGTGTTGCGCCAGCGCCTGAGAACAAGCGCGGTATCGGTCTCCTGCGCCTTGACGATCGCCTCCTTGATGTTGTGGTGAATGGGGGCTTCGACGGTGCAGAGGAAGCGAGTGCCCATGTTGACACCGCAGGCGCCGAGCATGAGCGCAGCAGCGAGACCTTGGCCGTCGGCGAAGCCACCCGAGGCGATGAAGGGGACATTGAGTGTCTGGCGGGCCTTGCTGAGGAGGATGAAGTTGGTAATGTCTGACTCACCGACGTGGCTGTGATATGTGGCATAAGCAAGACTGGTCAACAAGGGAGAAATGAGTTATGTGGCTTGACCTACCCGGCGCATTCGAAACCGTCGATGCTCAAGAAATCGACACCGAGTTTCACCGCAGACTGAGCATGTCTGATGGTGGTGCACTTGTGGAGAATGATGACGCCAACCTTCTTGAGCTTGCTGATGACGGGACCGGGAGAGTTGCCAGCAGTCTCCACGATCTTGATACCCTCATCAATGACAACCTGGGCGTAAGCCTCATAGTCAGGGGGAACAAGGGCAGGCAGAAGAGTGATGTTGACGGCGAATGGCCTCGTCGTCAGCTTCTTGCACTTGCGAATCTCCTGACGGAGACCCTCCGGCTCAGGAAAGATCAAGGCAGTAATGATACCCAAGCCACCGGCATTGGACACGGCACTGGCCAGCTCGGCTGTTCCTACATGCTGTTGACACGTTAGCTCCCGTCTTTTGTGTGCCTGAGAAGTGGGTAGGGAAGAAAAAGCAAAGACAAAGACAACTTACTTGCATGCCACCCTGAACGACGGGCACTGTTGCGAGTTGAAACAAAGCATGTCAGCCCAAGGACAGAATCGAATAGTCGTGTCCCAAAAGGTAAGAATAGAAACATGAAACGTGGGAGATTGAGGTGAAGATTGATAGTTGAATGTTTGACCGATTGGCCATTGAGGTTCTCATGTGGACAGGAGTGTGTAGAAGTACGTACCTGTGATGCCGAGTCGGCGGGTAAGTTCAGTCTGCAGCGGCATCTTGTGTGTGGTATCGGTGAAGCAACAACGGCAAGCACGCTTCAAAAAGAGAATGGGGAAAAGGGAAGGAGCAGAAACAAACTCGAATACGGTCACGAAATATCAGCGACAAGATGAGAACAGTTTTAACAAAGGTTAGGTAGATTCGCTGACTATTGATATGGCTGATTGTCCCTAGTCAGGTGAGTAGAAGCCGCCCAATAACGGTAGCATCGGCATTCCTGCAACATCCATGGTGCCGAGGCAACTCAACGTCTCAAATGTTGATTACTAGTTTGTATCGAGTCATACGATTACTCTTGATTACCCAGACCTCGGTTAAATATGCGGGGTATAACCGCCAGGTAAACTTACGGACTGGTAATATTCGTATGGTCTTTCGGTAATTTACATCACTGGAGCGCTGTCCGAGTGGTGAGCTGAACTCGCTGAAACTCCCGAGATCCTTTCCATCGTTGGATTGCGTACCCGAGTCGTTCCTGCTTCATGAGGCTGCTCAACCACCGCCAAGCGAGAGGATGAGACGCAACAACGCTGGCCCTATCAAGGTAGGCACGTCTAGAGCTGAGCCTTCCTAACTTCTTCAGTCTCCAATCCGAATTTCAACTGGCAAAGAATTTGAGCGTGTGCCCTGATGGAAGGAACCTCGCGATTTTCTCTCTCACACGAACTCAAACTCCAATTTCCGTCAACTTTACATCTTCCCGTCCTTGTACACCACGCACACAAACCGGGACATTGATTCTCCGTTCCTCTGACCAGACCAACGACTTCTCTACGATTCTGGTCATTTGAAGTTCTGTCCACCTTGTCTCGCCTCGCTTGGTTACCTACTTCGACCCATGCCCACCAACTAGGATCGGTACTCATCACATCACCAACACAAGATCGACTCGAGGTAGCATGAATCGCTGAGAAAGCCACCGCCGCTCGCTTTCCCGTGGTTTGGGAACCAATGGCGCTACATCATTGCTACCCTTGGAGCGCCTCTCTTCATGTTGTGCAAGGACAACGTGGATGGCCGCCGACATGATGCCAACCATGTAGGACTCCAGATCGTTCCAGGCCAGCCCGTCTTGTACGCCTGCACTTCACCATCTTGAAGGCTAGACGGAAATCTAATGAGAATGAACGCAATCATTCTCTTTCATGAACACGGTTGGACAAACAAGTCGACTATGCAACAGCAAGCCGCGCCGTCTGCAGCTCACCACCTTCGCCCCTGGCACGCCATTACATACAACTATGGCCTCTCCAACTTATCCTGCCGTGCACATCACGACACAGTTTCCGCCGTCTGTGGCAGCACGGCCACCGGCGTATCCGTCACCGAGGCAAACTCACGGCTTCTCTGTCTCAGTCTTTGCATGGCAACTCCCAAGTTGGCCAGAATGCCCTGTCCCGACGGGGCAGAGAGGCCGTTGCAAGAATCCATCAGTCTCCCCGGGCCTGTGGGAATCCAGACAGTTCTTCGCCGACGCATGAAAGCCCAACGCTCCGGGGTCTAACTACGGCATCAAATCGACGAACGATGTACGTCCACCAAGATCTGGCCATCGTTCCTGACCCAACGACGACATGACACGGAAGAGCGCCATCAGTTGCGCCCTACAGAATCCATCCTCCGCCATGCTTGGATAGCTCCATCGTCACTCTTCTGGCAAATCGCCTATCCATAGGGCTCCTTTGGGGTCCAGGCCATCCAACCTGCTTGTTTCAGATATTCTCCGACTCTAAAACCGGCCACCGCTCCTCAAGCGACACGGTTGCCCATTCGGCCCAATATCCATCGGGATTGGATAAACCACCATGTCAAAGCTGTCACGGCTCTTCTGAAACACTCACCTACCCCATAGTAATACCAAACATATGCCGACGGTTGTACGCTTCCGCATCGATTAACCGTCTGTACCACTTCTTACCCCCGGCGCCGTTCATGCCCAGCCGGCGTGGTACGCACATTGACGCGGTGACACGAACGAAGCCGATTTCCCCGCTCACCATTGGTCAGGCGGCTAATTCCTCGTCCTCAGAGGGCACACGAATGAGTTCGGCCGACCAAATCCGATAGCTCTGGCCTCCGGACTCGACCTTACGGCCCTCATCCGTTCCCATCCTGGAAGCGGCTCTGCTGGTTTATTTCCTTTTTGGATTATGTCGCTCACCGTCCCTGACGCGCGTGGCACACCACTCTAATCAACGAGCGGCTACCAGCGAGCCGCGTGTCAAGTCGATTTCTAAAAACTGCGGACCGATCAACTTTTGTTGCCCTATCGCGAGTGGGCCCTTCCCCAGTCCTACCCTACAGGATCAGTGAGATGCATCATAACGCCACGATCCCCCAGAACTACGGTTAACGCAGGAGTAACAGAAGTTTGAAATGGAATAACGCCCATTCGATACATTTGCCCCTTAGACCAGGCTGTACTCGCCTGTGGAGGATCCAAATTGGCTTCTTGCCAACGGTAACTTTTTGTCACAAAGCCTGGCCATGAGAAGAGTAAGATAACAAGAAAGGCATGCGGCCAATCCCGGGGGCATCTCGACTCCTACGACGCTAACACGATGCCTTGTGTCACGGCTTCAGAATATCAGTCTTTGCTATGACGAAACAACACCCCGTTTTCTCGCACGTTGCATGTTATAGCAGACTGTTCGCTACAGTGCACTTGACCGGCAGTCAACCCCGAAAACCTGACGATGTGGGTTTGCATCGTCAAAGGTGCACTAGCCGGCCCAAAGCGTCATAATATTTCGAGCTTGATGAAAACACCCGAATGCCATTACTCGCTGCGCAACATGCATTGCATGCTACCTAGGTGGCTAGGCACTCTGGATGGCCACTGCCGATTGAATCCTCCCGAGGGGCCGGTAACAAACAGCTTTGGCGGATCCGTCTCGAATAAAATAGTACTCTCCGTGCTATGAGGTTCTTTGTTATAGGCCCTCCTCTGTATCGCAGACCAGCGATAATGGCATGTGGTACGTTTTTCTACTTGTTTCTGCGCCTGATACACCCCCTCGATCTTGGTTGAGGTTGGTGACCGGCTTGGCCCAGCAGTCTGGGTCCCGTAAGCGCAAACCCCGATCCGGCCGGCCAAGGGGTTGCAACAAATGTGGACATCAAACGTTCGGGATACGTCCGGCCTCGCCGACCCTGATCCAAGGTTTTGGTCATTAGCTCAAAGGGAAAGCTTGTCGTCTGATTGTCGAAAGGAACAAGCAATGGACGACCATCCAGACAGAAACTTTCGAACTGGTATCTGAAACAAAGATATCGTTCTCGCTGCCTCTGGTCCAATCCCGTGTCTCTCAATTTAGTTGCGTTTCGCAACAAAAAGAAAAACATCATCCCCCACCATGTGGAGGGGCGGATCTACCCACTTCTAGCCTGGCTGATGGATAGGTAGAGGCACTGACAACTCAGAGGTCAGTCTCGGTGGTCTTGGCACCTACAAATGCTCCTCCAACAGGCTGATTTCCGACCACCAAGTGCAGGGAACACCTTCAGAAAGTCTACCCACCGACTTCACCGTCTAATTGTGTTGGGACGACTCACGGTAAACTTGTTATTGTGATTCCTCGCGTCCAATGGGCCAGAGGCATCGGTTGCGATGGTTCAGTGTTGGCGGACATCTGAGTGAGGACCCTGCGTAAGTGGATAACTGTTCTTGTCTCATCGGTATCTCACTGCGTCACTTTGGCTTTTCCGCCGTTTTGATTTCTCTCGTTCGCTTTCTCCGGCGCATCTTGGCTGGCTACTGTCATGGACCAGCCTTGGACGAATGCCCCATAACATCCAACGTGGAGGTCTGGCACCGTCTACCGTGCGTCCACGATGACCGCCGCTGCTCTCCGGCGGCAGCGATCTGTCTGTGTTAACCCAAGCTGAGTACGTGCAGTACACACAAGGTCGGAGCATGCCGTGGTCTGTACGGATGCAACATGACTTTGTCGTCAAGTGTCATGGCACACTCCACTTCCAATGATTTCCTCCCGAGTGTTACAGTCAAGAGGCGGTACGATGGTGTTCGGCGTACGGGGTACCTTGATGAGCAACGGGAAACGGAATTCAAAGGTGAAAAGGCCGGGTAACAGTTTACCATTCCTTTGACGAGGACCGTAACGGCTCAAGTGAGCAAATCAACATACGCCGACTAGCCGTTGTTTTGACCAAAGATGGATATCCCCGACCATCTCCCGTGGTAGTTACGTTTGTTTCTCTGTTTCCTCCGTTCCGTGTTTTGTCCGGGGTACTTTGTCCTTACCTTCCTAGGTCACCGTCCGCTTGAGAAACAATTTCCCTGGTCTACTTATGATGCACTAGCCCGTGGATTGCCAGTGGTAATTCTGATGCTCCTGCATATTTGCGAACAAACAATCCAAGATATCCCGTGGAATAAACGCAGGACAGCAGGTCCAGGGGTGTGTGGGAAGAACAAGCAACAACGTCTCGAATCCACTTCCGCCACATCAGTTCGGACTCGTTTCAACGGTACAAGCGCTACCTACTTCTCGGGCCAGACGAATTGTATAATAAAGCACGAACCGCTCTTTTCCATTTCCATCCATCTCCACAAGGTCTTCACCCAAGTCATCCCTTCACTCAACCGAGCACACACGTATTCACGGCTCTTAATTCATCCTCGCCCACTCCGCAAATTCGGCCTCTCGACCTCGACTTTCGTTTCCCGCCCTTTCGATCTACATCAACACACTTCAGCCCAACACCTGCACACAACTTACACCATTTCCTACGTCTCCACCCAAATACCAACATAATGTCTTATTCCGCCAGCCAGTGGCAAAGCAAGCTCGCCGGTACGCTGCCGGATTTTGATGTGTATATTCTACTTGTGTCATCAACTAACCACTCTTGTAGATGCTTGCCAGAGCTATCAGATGCCTCTTCCGAAATATCACGTTGTTTCGGACCGGAGAGGTAAGCAACGAATGTGATTATGTGCTTAGGAAGTGTCAAAAGCTAACGTTCGGATTTAGGCGGCCGTACTGCTTGGTCTTGCCGTGTGGAAGTAGGCGGAGAGCTCATCAACGCCAGGTTCTGGTTCGACGGCAAGAACCTCGAAAATGCCAGAGAGGATGCCGCTGAAGTGGCCCTGAACCGCCTCAACAGCACGAGATCGCCATCATCGGCAACTAGCCGGGGTAGCATCTGGTGATTGCGGGAGTCGTCCGATATTTTGCTGCTGGATCGGCATGATTGTGATGGCATTTCTGCGCTTCCCTATTTGTTTTACCACGGCGTTGTGTGTGTTCCCTCATATATCTAGCCCCGACGGCGTTTCTTTTGTCAGATTTGTTTTGTACGACAACAACCTTGCGGCCCTGCACCCAGGTGTTCGCCTTGCTTCGGAGTAGCAGCGATCGCTTACGCCAAACAGCAGCGATTTCGAAGGCATCTACTACAGCCAAGGCTATGACGAAAGTGGGGGAAACCAATGGATGGCTCAGATGGGTCGAACAAAAGCGGCGCTGCGGCAATCTGCTTGTTCCACCCGTCCGGAGCGGGCCCGTCTGTCAGATTTTGGGGGTTCAACAACTCTGGAGTCTCGGTCAATTCACCGCCCCAATCATCAGCATTGTCGACACGAGGAAATGATGCATGGAAGTGTGGAGGATGCTAGGACTCGTTAGCTCGTTAGGGATTTGGGTTGACTCTTGACCGCATGTTGGTGGTCGAGTCCCTTGATCCTGGGTTGACTTGCTCCTCCCTACCAACACTACCGGTGGCATCATATCTACGACAATGATTTGTTGGGGGATGGAATTCGACTGGGACCAGAAAGGGATCTCCGTCTGTCAGGTGACAGGCCTGCCCGACATTCTTTGGTTGTCTCACAACAAGGCGGACGCCAAATGCCTGTGGGTTGTTTGTTTTGGCCTTTGGTTTCGTTTTTATGTTTTCATTGCCACCATTTAATACCCTTTTTGTTCTGTTTTGCTTTTTTTGGGTGGTAATCTACAAGGAGGAGGGATATTTGATATAATGGCATTTTTAATCAGCAATTTGGGGTGTCTCTTTTAGGAGACGGGAGGGACAGTTAGCGGGACGGCACGGGTTGTTATTATCAGGGAGGGAGGCATTTGCGCGAAAGCTTGGTCAAAAGTTTTGATTGATGTTGGGGCAGTCTAGGAAGAAAAGGGGGGGGGGAGAGACTCGTGGTGGCAGACGCAAATTCGGGAGTTAATCTTTTGCGACTTTCTCAAAACGACGATGGGATGAGGGGAGATGACTGGCTGGATCCGGTCTGAGTGGTACGATGACTGTCATGAGCGTTACGAGGCTGGGCTTCTCTTTTGCTTTCACGACTGGTTATGTCATTTCCTTTCACCTTTGGTCTAATGAGTGAGCGTTTTTAATATCTTGAATATCGCAGACTGCAATGTTTTTGCAGCATCTGGAGAGCATTTCATGTTTCCAACCGTTGACACGTGAAGAGAAGCACTTATATGAGCTGACAATCTCGAAAATCAGCAGCCCTACACGACGATCTCGTGAACATCCGGGAAGCCCTACCGTTAAAAACCTAATTCTACCAACGGAGGATAGGAAAACAAACCAAACCGTTGAAGAGATGACAATCAGGTTCGTTACACTAGGGGGAAAGCATTCGTGTAAGTGGTTAGCCAATGTATAAGAAAGGTCAACTCTCCCGTGACCACCTAGGCGGCATTCCACTGCTGCGCCTCCCATGCAGCTTAACGTGGCTCTTGCATGACCAAGTCCCGATCTAGTCCTCGACACAGTCTTATTGGTGACTTTGTGCGACCTGAAACACGATGTTTGTGACATCCGGGATTAGTACGTACCTGCTCCGTATGTTTCCCTCTGGAGGTAAAAAGGTTTGTTAAGTTAAGCCAACGAACGATTCGGAACGGAGGGGGATACAAGACACGGAGCCGAGTCCGGGACCGGGGACCGGCACTATATACCGGTACCAATGGTTACTTCCGTATAGAAGTAGACGAATTGTAGACACGGCGCGGGGGCCGAAGCGGAAACGGAATTCGTTGGTCAACCACGACACAAACTTACAACGGAATTTACCTAACAGACGGATGATCGCGCGGCTCACCACGGCTAGTAGTGTAGCTACTCAATACCTGGATCGTTACTCAACGTCAAAGTACTTTGCTTCTTTACAGACTTACAGATATGCAGAGCCGCACTTTGCCGTGAGGTAGTGTAGATCACCAGCTACCACCCATACACCGCAGAACGGTATACCGTTAGCAGATACCTAGATGTAAGTAAACTCGATGCGGCTATGGTGTTCCCTTATGACAGGTAGACAAGATAGCGACCAGCTATCGAGAGTGAGGCAAGGCAAGTTAAGTCATACCGAGCCACGCCAGTCTATCAAGCAAGGCGAGGTAGGGCGAAGCGAAGCGGACATAGGTGTGGATACGCAGGCAACATCTATTCGATACCTAGTTCGATGTAACTGAGAGCTTTGCTTGCTTACTGTCCAGTCTTCCCGTCAAGATCTCACCGCATCTAATGACCTGACGGTCTGACCTGTGTTGACGTTGACCGATTGTTGCTGTTGAGACATTGAGGCGGTCAACCACTTCGATGGAAGATACGAGGTGGTGATGTCCTCAACTTGAGCCTCGGACTCATGGCCAGTGAGCATCCATCCTTGTACTCGATGGTTCGCAAATCCCGGGGAAGATGTTGGGAATTTGGAGGGATGCGGTGGGTTGAGTTGAATACCTTGGGTCAGGATCAGGATCAGGAACCAGACTGGTTGCAGTTGGAGATCGCTGACTGCGGGTTGGTGGACATCAAGGTGCTATGCCGACCTTGTCCCAACTCCCCGAACAAGGAGGGCTGGATGGAATGATGGAAGGACAAGGTGACGACTGACGGCCAGGGGACCAGGTTGGGTGATCAACGAACGCCGCGTGGGGGCCCACGTCCGGGTAGCCGGATGGAGTGTGGATGTTGGTCAGGGGGGATAGCTTTTTAAGGTTATGGTCTGTGCGTCCCCTCACTTTTGGGGGTTTTGAGCCGCAGCGCGCCAACGCCCTCGGGAAAACTCCGGAAAGGCGGCTCCAAAAAATTGTTCCTGAAGTCCCGCTCTCCGGTGCTCCACTCGATGCCACTGCCGCCGGCCAAACATTGCAGAGTCCGCCGAGATCACGAGTGTTCGAGTCCCTCCCCCGGCTGCTTCGCGGGTTGCGTGCGTGTAGTAGTGTGTCCGCCCCGTGTTGTGTGGTGTTTCCCGAGCCGGTCCGCCCTCCGTCCRTCGCCTCCGTCCGTCGCCTCCATTCTCCCCGCGCCGTGTGTGTACCCCCACCGTCGTCGTCGCAAACCGATCGACCAGCAAAACTCAACCACCACCCTCCACCCGCATCACAACCACACAAAAATGCCTGCGAGGTTGGGTCTCAGCGCCGCCTTCCGGTCCCTGTCCATCCGGACAAACCAATTGCCTCAGAAGCAATCGATTGCCGCCGCCGTGCAGGCGCGCACCCTCATCACAGATTCCACAAGCTCGTCGAGGCTACCACCCAGAGTCCAAGTCCAGCAACAACAACAAAGGATACAACCATTCTCGACCGAGACCACCCCTCCTACCAACAGCAACAATGGCGATCTTGCCGGCATTGAAGGCCAACCACCAGTAGAAGTCACCCCCGAGAACGCTGCCGCCCTGTCCCAGCTGTCGGAGATCGCATACGGTGTCCAGGCGGCCGACGTCGCGACCGAGGGCCACAAGTACGGTCTGCCTACGCTGCCGCTGCCGTCGGAGCTGCACCACAAGTACCGCTACTCGGAGGTCGTCAACCACGCTACGAAGTTGCTTATGAAGGATGGAAAGCTGAGCAAGGCGCAGAGGGTACGGCGGTTCTCCCATATACACATAACTTTAACTTTGCCCACGGCACCTCTACTCAAAACTACTTTGCGACAGAAAGCTAACACTACCCTTTAACCACAACAGGACATGGCCATGATCCTAAACTACCTCCGCTCCTCGCCCCCTCCCAAACTCAACCCCTCGCGGCCCTTGATCCCCGGCCACCCGCCTGCCTCGCACCTGCCCCTCAACCCCGTCGAGTACCTCACGGTCGCCATCGACTCCGTGGCGCCCCTGATCAAGATGCGCGGCTACAAGGGCCTTGCCGGTGGTGGTCGCTCTCTCGAAGTGCCGCAGCCCATCCCGGCGCGCCAGCGCCGCTCCACGGCCTTCAAGTGGATTTTGGATGTCGTCAACAAGAAGCCCAGCAAGGGATCCGGTCGCACCATGTTTGCGCACCGCGTCGCTGAGGAGATCGTGGCCGTCGTCGAGGGCAGGAGCTCGGTCTGGGATAAGCGGTTGTTGGTGCACAAGCTGGGCACGGCCAACAGAGCTAACTTGAACTCGCCGGCGCTGCAGTTGAAGGGCAAGAGGGGATTTTGAGGTTGATTGACACCTGTTAAGCCAACAACAACACAGCAAAACCATCCAATCTCTGACCGACCACCTTTTTCTGTGTATACTAGTTTTGTGTATGGATATGTATGCTGCTTTGCTGCTGCTGCTGCTGCCTCTGTGATAGAGAGAAAAAGACAGGGAAGGTTTTGGGTTCATTTTGTGAAGCCGGGTGTCTTGTCTTGTCTTGTTTTATCACGGTTATGGCGACATTGATAGTAGCCAATGGCTCTTGACTGACCATACTCTTGGGTTTGGAGGTGACAAGACATTATTACGTATAACATGTGGCTACGACGTCGTTCGTCTAAATATTATCAGTGAGCCCCAGCATGGAATGATCGGGCTAAGCTATCGACACGCGGGTTGTACCATATGAGCCCTATATGGTCCGAACACCGCGGCTTGTCGTATGATGAGGTTGTTTGTTGTCTTCTCAGATGACTTCTTTGACGAGCATCGTAAAAGCTCGAATAACGTACGTTTCGAATGGAGTAGGAAGAGCCATCAGCGAGAGCGATCCCTGCTCTGAGAAGTGTCAATGAAGTTCACTGAGGGAGCATCGTGAACATTAGGGAATGAAGAGGGAAGCTTCGTTTTCATAACCATGGCATGATGACCGAGAACCTATCTTCCTCTTTGTTTGTTTCCCACGTCATTTTTTTCCGGTCTTGAGAGAGCTCCAACCATGCCGCTCAAGTGCCACTGCTAACCCTAACCACAGAACAGCGATGTAACAAAAAGGGACTACGCAAACATCCGTCACACGTATTGTCGAATAACCCATCTCAATTGAACACTTGCTTTGCTCTTATGACATTGCAACACATTGCACGCAGTTTGATATCGTGGCTGTTTAGAAAGTGATCATGAACAACCGTTGCTGTCTCTTGTGGAGCCAACGGCGGCGCAGCGCACGGTGGATTAAGAGATGCCGAGCATGAGATTTAGTTGCCCTGACTGAGCTCAAGCTGTGTTGGAGCTCTACTCTATCAAAATGTTCCATTGGAGCTCTCGAATATAAAGTCCAGGTCCCCTTTCCAACGCCTGACTTGGAGGCGGGGGCGGAGATCTTAGCGGAGGCAACAAATAACCTTAATACTAGGTTTGTAGCTTTATTTGGGGTCCTACATCAATATCCACCTATCTTTTCGTCTTCTTGCAAAGCGGCGTTGGCCGATCACTCACTTCTACCTGACATCTGCCCACTGACTGCACTGATGCCACTTTGATAATTCGCAGAAACTTGCATCAACTCGTGTGATGACGGAATTTCGAAAGGGCAACAAACAACCACAACAACGACACAGCAACAGCGCCCAGACAGCACACAACAACGACACAGCAACAGCGCCCAGACAGCACACAACAACGACACAGCAACAGCGCCCAGACAGCACACAACAACCCGTCCCGCCGCGAGTTGTCCCGTCGTCCAGGTTTCCGGATACTCCAAGCCCTACACAATAAACACAGTGACGCTGCCGAGCACTTGCCCAGCCCGTAGTTTGGTGCCACAGAGAGTGTCTTGGTGATGCTTTGTTGCAGCATCCGTCTTCAAGCTCGTCGAGTCTTCTGATCGGCCGCAGCTTGGCATTATTAAGGAGCCTTGGCGAGACCCTTGACGGCAGCCAACAACAGCAAGAGAGCGACTCCTAGCAGCGGCCTCCAACGTGTCGCTGAAACGAGCCGGAAAGGAGCGAAAGAAGGAAAAAAGAGCTTCGATCCGTCACAGCTGCGCTCACTACGGCGACACTACGGCAGCCGTCGCCCCGCAGCATGTGCATGATCGACTGAAGGTCTGCTGCAAAAAGCGACCAAGAAGCCCACCCGAGCCCAGCCTTGAATTCCACACCCAAGACCTAGAACCCGAAGACACCTACCCGAGCCTAGAGGTAGCCTACCAGGAACAGCCCCTAGCATTTTGCTAGCATCCTGGAGCTGGACGTGGTGAAGCAGGAGGTTCCCCCGACCACAAAGTCGAAAACGTCGCAGCCTCCGTCAGTCATCCATCTCTCTCTCTCTCTCTTCTCCCTTCCTCCTGCCGTCTTTTCCCCTCGCACAACACAATGCTGGTTCGGCATATTGCGAGCTCGAACTATCGCCCTCCTGTCGTTATTCTCCCGCGCTGACGCACGCCGCCCTTACCTACCGTATAACGGCCACACACCGCCGCTACACGACATCGTCATCACCTAGAGGGAATCTTCACACATCCTTTCACACGTCAAATCCGACCGAAAGCAACGAAATCGCTGCTCTAGCCTGCATACAACATCAGCATCTACAGCTATAGCAACGACCCCCACCCTTACCGAACCCATATCCTCTTAGTATAGATTGATCGAAAATTCAACTGTTCATCACCGATATCGCATCGAAGCTTGCCCATCATGGCGCGCCAACAACCCCAGATCATGTCGATGGAGGCCATGTTAGATGAGGAGCGGAGAGAAGTCCTCGCCCTGTTGGAAGGAAACAACGGGCAGGGATCGCGTTCTCGAGCTGCAAGTACGTTCGAAGGCCGCTCGCCATCACCCTTCACGACGCCACGAACTCCCGTGCGCAGCATGCTAGATATTGGTGACCATCACCTTTCTCCTGGCTCCCCTCTCCCTCCTCCCATTTCCCCCGTGCTCTCTCATGCTAAGACCGCCCCGCCATATTTAGCCCCGGTACGAAGTATGCTCGACATCGCCCCTGGCCCGGCAAAACCTGTCCGCAGTATGCTCGACATCCCGGCCGCCACCAGCTCAAGGACGCCACTCAGTAACCCCAGCTCGCCTGTAGAACCCAAGTACAACAATGGCCAACACCCACGCAGCATGTCGGATGCAGGAATGAAGCCGGCCGATTTTGGTCCCAGGGCCTCGGCGCGGTCAAACCCGATGAACAGCTACCAGTTCGGCGACATCGTCACCAACCACACCGGTCAGGCCCTTCCCAAGCGAGTTACACAGGGCGGGAAGCGCCAGAGTTCGTCAATGGCTGAAGTTATGAGGGGCAACGACGTCAGTAGTCTGGTTCTTCCCGGCGAGAGGGGACGCCACACCTCGCTTCCCGGCCCCAGCGTTTCGGCGGCGCGACCCTCGAACAAGTCCAAATCCAAGTCCCCGCATGGCCGCACCGGTATGCGCTCCAAGTCGCCCCATGAATTGCTGGCCGAGCGACAGCTTAGCCCTGCCGGAAGGGCGTTGCTCGACGAGGCCTTGGACTACAAAATACACACTGCGTATAGACATCTGTCGGATGCGGCTCTTGTTAGGTCGGGAGGCAATCTGGCAGAAGTGACACTACGAAAGAAATCGGACGATACGCCTGGAAGTGGGAGATTGGTTAAGGACTATATGGGCCCGGATGGCGACCCGCTGGTGGAAGATAGTAGTGAAGACAATGGCAGTTCGTCCGAGGACGAGTCAGAAAGGGGCAGGAGAGCTGCTCGAACTAACACTGGAAACCAGGCAAAGCAAGTTCCGGAGCCTGCGCAGGGAAACAGACAGGTCAAGAGCTTGTTGGCTGCGGCGGAGGAAGAACGTATGTTCAAGCTCTATTGTTCAGGTTACGGTGCGAAAGAGATTACTAACGGTGTTGGTGGTATAGGCATTCAGGTGGAAAAGCAACAGCCTCAGCACAAGTACCGATCCCTGCTCGACGAACCCGCGATCACGATAACCGGACCATCAGGGCGAACCCGTAGGTCTGGAGTACATCCTGCGACGAGCTTCGATCTCCCGCCATCCGGTTCTCGCACGCCTGTCGATTCGGATACCGAGGCAGACCTTACCGATATCAAGCGTGCCCAGAAACTCTCGTTCGCCATGACCCAAATCATTAGCCAGCCCGAGGTACACCGGACTATCCAGATCATTACCCGTGGCGAGTACTCCCAGCTGGTTCAGGAGACGCAGGACGAACACAACCACCCACGCAAATATCTGGTCGCCACCGACCTTAGCGAGGAGTCGACACACGCTCTGGAATGGGCTATCGGCACAGTCCTCAGAGACGGGGACACCCTCATGGCTATTTACTGTGTGGACGAAGAAACAGGCATCCTCGGCGCCGACGGCAACTCGCTCGCAACAGGCATGGTTCCCGACGACCCTAAAGCCATGAGAGAGGCAGCCACAGCGCTCAACAGAATGGCCAACAGCAAGAGCCCCATACAACACGGAGGAGGCGCAGGCACGCTCTCTCCCTTGGCAGCAACGAGCATGGATGCCTCGGGCTTGCTAGCAACTGGCAACAGCGCATCAGCGATTGGCGAGGATCCATCGCCGACGCCGTCGCACTCGAGCCGGGAGCGCAGCAGGGCCGAGGAGGAGAGGTACCGCGCGGTTCAGGAGATCAGCGAGCGGGTGACCAAGTTGTTGCGCAAGACGAGGTTGCAGGTGCGGGTGATTGTGGAGGTGCTGCATTGCAAGAACCCGAAACATTTGATCACGGAGGTGATTGATCATGTTAATCCTACGCTGGTGATTTTGGGGAGCAGAGGAAGGAGTGCGCTCAAGGGGTATGTCATTCTTTCTTTTTTCTTTTTCCATCCCCTCGCTTCGCTCGAAATAGGTACTAACATGGACGTAACAGGGTCATCCTCGGCTCCTTCTCGAACTACCTCGTCACCAAGAGCTCGGTCCCTGTCATGGTGGCCAGGAAACGCCTCAGGAAGCAGAGCAAGTATAAGAGGCTGCCGGCGACGCACCAGGTCAACAATATCAATAATCCGACGGCGAGGAGCTTGGCCAGCGCAAAGATTGATTAGAAATCGGCGCCGGGTCCTGCGGGGTGGTTGAGTTGAGCTTTTTTGGTAGATGAGTTACGTATGGCTATGGTTGAGAGTTAGGAAAGGTGGTTATAATTGGGGGAATGAGTGGTGGACGTAATGGGGCAAGTCGTTTAACTCAACTCTACGGCGATTTGAAAAGGATGGGAAACGAGAAAAGACAGGAATAAAAGTAAGCGTAGTATCAATTACGACGGACTCGCTAGGCAAGACATGGAAGACTGAAGGTGGTGAGGGTTAATCAGATTCAGCGGTCCTTTTGGAGTTAAACAGAAGACTTACGATCGATATACCTACATGCGTTAATAGTACGATACTCTCTTTCTCACTTTTATTACCAAGTTAAACTAATGCTGTATCTTTTTGCAATGTCTCCGTTGGCTCTTTGCTCTCTACTTTTGATCGATCTCTTTTCGTGTCTTATGGTGTACGCAGGGATGAGGAGACTCGAGAGAGTACACTAGAAATGGAATGACGAATTGACGATCTGATAATGTGCTACATCAATCACCCTTGTCTCTATTGTATATACCGGCACCGAGGTCAAATGTGCCTTGCTTGTGTCTTATCTCGACGATCGACCTCGCAAAGGTGTGGTATCCCGCCTGGTATCTTCAACTCATTTGCGCCTACTACGTACCACCCATTTTTGTCAGAAACTCTAACCGATAATTGCCGTATCTTTTCTCACTCTTCTCTTCTTCACCTCGTCACTTTGTGGGTTCACGTGAGAAGACCATGAAGAGTGGCTCAGCCATCGTCAGCTGATAAGGGAAACCGTACCCCGGGGTTTGTTGGTGGACTGTGGAAACGGTGTAAAGGGGGGGGGGGGGGGGGGGGGGAAGACATTCTGCTTTCTGGCCAGCCAGTATAGGTTTTGGAAGAAGCGATGGAAATACTCAGTCTGTTGCTATCTCTCATCGACTCTTCTTTCCTGTGAATGACCGAAGATCGTTTCATTGGCTTTGACTTTTGAGGCTTGAGTCTTGTGTAACTGTCTCTTCTCTCGTCCTTCGGAGTCCGTCCGTTGTCAAGCCGTGAGTTATCGATAAGTCCAAGAAGCGGGGCGATACGTAACCGGCCAATTGCCCCGCTTTTCCAAGTGCCCCACTCACATGACAACGGCGGTCCGACGACAACGGTTGGTTGGGGATCCACTTGGATGACGTTTTGAGTTTTGACAGACGGACGATGGAAACGAATGAATGGGTGGGAGTCGAAATATGCAAATTTTGTGTATGGTATGGAGGCTGTGCTTATAGCATAGGGAAGGGGGTAAGAAGGGGGTCAGAAGGAAAGAAAGAAGGAAGAAAGAAAAATGAGAAGAAAGAAAGAAAAGAAAAAGGGAGGGAAGTCGGGAAATGGAAGGGAGAGAAACTGAACCGCTATCAAACGCACTCATGAGAGACTGAGCGATTCCAGAACCAGTTCTCAACGGTCCAAACAAGAAAGACGGACGGGGAGACGGGCAAGACGGGAGAAAGATGGATAACCACTGACCGCAAGACGGAGAGATTGGAAAACGATTCGACAAACTGTGATGCGGTGAAACACCAGTTTGTAGACAATAATCGTCCAATGAGAGGTTCTTTCCATCCTCCCTTTGGACTTACTGTCTTGACTGTACAGTAAAGCACTGTAGCGAACGAATCAAGAAGAAACGTAAACAAACGGAGGGACGGTTGTAAGTGGACAAAACCCAAACTGTAGAGAAGTAAAAGTCGACTCGGTGGTGGGGTGTTGTTATGTGTGTCTCACGGGAGATTCCTCGTCCAGCCATTTCGTTTAGATGGATTCTGTCTTCGTCGCCGCAACGCATGTGCGTTGAGTACCGTTGACGCTTGACGGGATGGAGGGTGGATGCGTTGGACTGTTGGACTTAACCGTTCAAGGGTTCTCTCTGCCTGTGTAACCCATGTGCCATTGATGAGTTGCGATTGCGTTGGAGCAGATGGTGGTGTGGTGGGGAGGAAGGAGAAGAGTGAATTGGAAGAGGGGAGGACAAGAAGTGAGTGGAGGGGGAGGGGGGAGGACTGGAGGGGAGAGGCAGACCGGGGGCATGGGGCATGGGGCATGGGCATGGGGATGGATGGAGATGATGGAGACTTCCTCGACGACGACTGGGGACTGGATGTTCCAACCCCCCACCACCGCACACATTCCATTCCCGACATCTCGTGCGCATCTTGATCCTCGTCTGTACATCCCATTTCAACCACTCTATTCCCAACTCGACCATTAGCTTCATTTCTATACAGCCGTGACCAGATAGCGAATCCCATCTGATCGGTTGCATACCAGGCAGGGTCAAAGTCTTGGCTTATCTCACTCGCTTGACGACGACTGCACCGGAGCATATGCAAGCACTTTAACGGTACCTCTCTGTGCCTCAGGAAAGGTACTCTCTCCCCCTCCGGATTCAACCTTAGCGCCCGAACGCCCCCCGCTGCCGCATTCCATCCCATCGAAGGAACGGTACATCCATCCCATCCACCACCATCCACAGCATCATCCCAGAGTGACCCATCTTTCACCTCAACATCTCAAGGCACCAGGTCCAGCATATCCCAAAGAGGACCCTGATACCTTGACCAAACCACCACGACTATTGGCGGCGCATAACCAGCAGAGCCAGGCGACCACGATAGCGACTTGTTAGGAAGAGCGCCGACCCCTTCTCTCGTTCGCGCAAGCAGGCAATTGGCTTCAATCGGTGTTGCGACCATTGCGATTGCTGCCTTGCGCCCTCCTCCTCCCACTTCGATCCGATGCAGTCACTCTTCACCGTCAACAACAACGTATCACTCATAAGCCTAACCATTGCGCCAAGCGCCTGGGTCGCCTCTCTTGTCGTCCTCCTCTTCTTTCTCTACTTTTACCTGCCGCAACTCGCTTCCTTGAAGGCCTTGTTCTTCCGCGTCAACTTCCTCGACAAAGCCAAAGGCAGCCGTCGCAAACAGGTTGGCGCATACTCGACCGCGCCTAGAGACCCAAGATATCGAGAAGGGAATGAAGAGATAAACCGTCGAAATTGGAATCGCAACTATTATCAGCATCAGTATCGCGACGGCGACTACTACTATCAACAGTATCAGTATCAGTATCAGCAACAGTATTATCCAGACCACGACGGCGCGCAAGGGATAGAAAGAAAGGAACTACATTACCGACAACGTCAACAGAAAGCCATCACCGATAAGCAACTTCCGGCGCTGTTAGAATTCTTTGGCAGGAAGAAAAGCAACGACAGCAACATCAGCAGCGACGGCATCAGTCCCACCAACAGTCCGAAAAAGTTGACCGAAGAAAGAGACAAGGAAAAGAGTGGAGGACTTTCGTCGTTTGGTCGCAAGATCATCTACCGCACCAGCAGAGATTCTTCACCGAGTCCAGTCACCAGCAGCAGCGCGCGCCACGTCATCAGCTACGGCCCGCGCCAAATCTTTGCCAACAATGACAGCGGCAACGGCGGCCCCGCCGAAGAACCTAGGGCATCTCGACCATCTTCTCGACGATTCACTGGAGGACTTCGAGCACTGTCACTCGCTCCCAGTAAGCCGGAGCAACAGCCGATTCTTCAGCATCCCCCTCCCGACTACTTCGGCCAAAGGCGAAACTCCGCACCCCCAGCATCCCCATCGTCACCAGCAGGCGACACCGTTCGGGTACCCATCAGTGCACTCGGGTTTCCGGAGCGACGACACGGAGAGCGACATGAGCGACCAGGAGGCGGATGGCGGGGAAGCGTCACACGGTGGCTACAGCCCGCCAGCCTGGAGGCGCCTCGGCAACGGCGACCGCAGCAGCGGCTTCTGGCGCAAGGCTAATTCGCATCTCAATGATATCGACCCGCTCTTATTGAACGGCTTCGGTGGTCTCGGTGGTGGACTAGGGAACGGCGGGTGGTCAAGGGAGTTCGAAACCAGTCCCGAGTATGATAGCATGAATGAAGACGATATGGACCAGGACGCAATCCTGCAGAAAGCGATCAGGACAAGGTTACCAACGGGAAGCCTCAGTCCCGAAAAGGAGAGGAGTCCGGAACCAGAGTATGCGCGGCGTCAACAGTTGCAAAAGCAGGCCGAACGCCAGCAGCAGCACCAAAGGTTAGCGCCGGTCATCGAGGAAGACGATGTTAAGATCAAGGAAGAACCGATGGAGGAGGATGCGGGCATGGTTTTGAGGGGGTTACCTCGTAAGGGCCCTGACAACTGTTCGTTTGATTTCTTTGTTCCCTTTCATCCATCACCCTTCATAGTCCCAACAAATGAGAGATCGATCATGACATAAGAAAGTAAGGCAATCTGAACCCGAACCACGGCTAACTCCGTCACTTCACTTGTAGACTTCCGCTTTGCGGTCAGGGCAGAAGTCCATCAACGCACAGAACCCATTGAAACAGCGGTTGCTTTCTTGCGCAAATGGCTCGGCCCGCTGACCAGGTCATGGTCATCCATGTTCCTGTCGGGACTCGTAGCCATTCTTTCCTATGCCGCCATGCGCTCGCTCTTTCAGCCGGCGTCTATGAGCCCCGTGCCTGATCTCGTCAAGGTGGCCGGTGTGGCGCGCTCGTTTGAGCCGCTCATCTACTACTCCGAGAACGGCATCCAGCAAGTAGGCGACCTGCAAGCGACAGGCGTGGCGGTATGGGATCTAGGCGAGAGTGTCCGGAGCAGTAACCTCACATCGGCGCCGATTATCGTGAAGGAACTGGACGAGCTGAGCGAGAGTCTCAAGACGCTGGCTATCGAACTAACCAAATTCTTTGCAAACGTAGACGGTGACATCGACGGGTATGTTCTCCCCTTCATATCCTATTCATTAAATCATATACTAACCCTCCCACTCCATAGCATCCTAATAGTAATGGACTGGGCCCGCCGCGAGCTCTCCCAACTCCAACACCTCCCCTCCCCACCCTTATCCTCCTTCTTCGACAACGTCCACAACCTCCTCTCCGCCTTCGGCATCCTCGAAGATCCCTCAACCTCCCAACCCACCCGCCTCGGTCTAATCGCCACCTCCCTCTTCGGACCCTCCACCCCTCAACGCACAAGGACTACCCTCCAGCGCACCTTCAACGAGTTCCTCGCTGTCCTTGAGGAAGCCATCACCAACGAATTGCAGCACTCGCTCGCTATTTTCGCCTTGTTCGAAGCCATCGACCATCAATTCCTCAACTTGGCGCGCACCGTCGTTCGCGAGTCTTCCTTACAAGAGGAACTTCATGCGGATCTGCTGTCCTCCCTCTGGACGAGAATCCTGGGCGCCAAGACGTCAGATATCCAGAAATACGAACGCAACCGGCTTTTACTTCTCAACGTCCGGGAGAAGACGGTTCGAAACAAGGGGATACTGGTGGAACACAACCATAAACTCCTAGCGCTCAAAGCTTCCCTCGAAAACCTCCGCCGGAAATTGGTTTCGCCCTTGGTTAGATCAGTCAATAGCTCCACTTTGACAATCGATGAGCAAATTCGGGGATTGGAAGACGTGGGTGTTTATCTCGAGGGAGTCAGGACGAGGCAGAAGGGGAAGTTGATGGAGATGTTGTATGGTGGGGGGAGTTATAGGGCGGGGATTGGGTCTGAGGGGGGTCAGGGAAGTGGTTATGGGGGTTATGGAGGGTATGGAGGGCAGTATGGAGGGTATGGAGGGGGAGAGGCGAGGGAGGTGAGGTTGGTTGCTGATGCTGGTGGTCATCACGGGAGGGGTGTTGGAAGTGGTGCTACTAGGAGTGTTCATGAGTCGCATAGGGGGGAGCAATGAGTTGCGCTTAGTGGAGTAGGAAGGATGGGCTTGGTTTGGGTATTGGCTTTCATGGATGGTATGGAACTGTTTGGCATTTGGAAGGAATGGGACGTGTGGAACATCAGCATACTCGGTGCTTGAGGTGTATGGGTGTATGGGTGTACGGGTGTACTAGGGTGTCGGTGTTTGTGAACCGGAACGGGAGTTCTTGTGGTCTGCCTACACAGGTGCATCGGTTGGTTCTGGTCTGGCTTTGTGTGTTTTACGGTAAGTGAAAGGGCCGGCTGGTCTGCTTTTCATCATGATCATGGGATTGATTCATCAGTGTTTTAAGGTTTTGTGTTTGTTTGTTTGTTTCGTCTTTTTTTCCATTTTCAATATTTCCTATTGTCGATAGCATTATTGGACATTCACTCATTTGAATATGGATACGGAGTTCAAGTGCCTTGGGTACAATGTGTGGGCAAGAAGACTAGGCGTCAGTGTACGGTGACGTGGGTGGATGAACGGTGTCACATTCGTGGTTGGTTGTCTCTTGGGCTTCACAGCCCTTTGGTCTAGTCTAGGTCTATAGGCAAAGTAGGTAGGCGTTTCACTCTGCTCATTCAATTTAGTGTCACTCCGAACTTCTGTCTAGACGTCGTGAAGTGACATATGAGTATAATGATACTTCAAATTACTACGGGATATCATTCATAATCATCATTACCCTCTCCCTCATCGTCATCATTAAATGTGTTGAAACATCCCAACAACTCCACGCGCAAAAACAACCACCTCTTTACCCTCCAAGAAACAATCCCCTCGCAGCTATTTCACACCAACCCCCTACTGAGGACTAACCCTCTTCTCAACCGGCACCTCTACATTATCCACCCCCTCCTCCCCCATCTCCTCCGCCTTCCTCAACCCAAGTTGCCTAGTATCATACCCATTCTCCTCCAAAAACGCTCTAAACCTCGCATCCTCCACCTGTATCGTATCCTGCCCAATATGCGGCAAACAAAACAACACCAACGCCGCACTCAGGACACACAACGAACTCGACACCCAAAACGGGTACTGCGCCGCCAGTCTTTCATCCCCTCCCCCCGCCGCCTCGATGTAGGGAAACACCCAGGTCCCGACAAACGCACCGATCTTGCCCACGGCGGCTGCCAAGCCGTAGTATTGTCCCCTGATTCCCGTAGCGCAGGTCTTTGCGGCGATGAGACCGATGTTATTCCCCGGTCCTAGTTCCCCCAAAGATTGAAAAATGCCGTAGACTACCGCAAAAGCGGCGACGCGACCTGGTTGGGCTAGGGAGGAGTAGCAAGCGGCCATTATGAATCCCACAATGGCCTGGAGGGAGACGCCGAGAGCTAAAGCGTAGCGCGGACCGAGGAGGTCGGAGACGGGGGCTCCCAACATGGTTCCCGGGATGTAGAACAGGTTGATGACGGTGTTCCAACCAAAAATCGTTGTCAACGGCGAGCTGGCCGGGTAAATATTCGCCACAATCTTCGGTGAATAAATACCGAAGCTGTAAGCTGAAAAGTCGTAGATGAACCAGATTAGGGACACGATAAACAACCGAAACCCGTAAAACTTGAGGACTAAGCGATAGGGGGTGCGGGCGTGTTTCATGCTGTTTTTCTGGAACTCTTCTGGTTCTTTCACAAAGAGCCGCAAAACAAAAAGCACAAGGGGGAAGACGACGCCGATTCCGAGACTGGTGCGCCAGATGGTTGAGAGGTGGCCGTTGTGGCAGGCGGCGGAAACGACGTAAGGGACGAAAGCACCGATCACAAAGCCCCAGTCGATCATGGAGTTGGTGAAGAGGATGAACCACATGTTGCGCTGGCCGGATTTGAGCTCGCCTGTGTTTTCGGCGCAGCCGACGGAGCCGGCGGGGTATTCGCCTCCTATGCCGACGCCGACCTTTTGGTGAGGGGGGTTTGTTAGTTTGGTAATTTGACAAAAGAGGATGGGGAGGGAAAGGGGAAGCTCACGAAAAAGCGCCAGGCGGTAAGGATGTTGAACATGCCGATTGCGTCGCCCTTGTAGTAACTTCCTGCGGCGAGGGCGGCGAAGATGATGAGGATGATGGTTGAGACTAGGAGGGAGTTTGTTCGCGACCACTTATCGGATCTTTTTTTTTTTTTTTTYTTCGGTTAGTTCACCACTCTCTTTTCATCATCACCAGTACTTTCGGTTGAAGGTGAAGAGAGACTCACAGATATCCAAACAACAACATCCCCACCACCGTTCCGGCAAACGCAATGTCGCCCACATATTTCTTCGCGTTCGAGTTTCTCCAGACTTCCTGATACTCTCGGTCTAAAATGGTGACGACGGAGCCGATGACCTGGAGCGTTCTCTTTGTCAGTTTTTACTCCTGTGAATATGCGATGTTCTTGCGTTTTGCGTCAAGTGTAATTCGCTCCGCTTCCAACCGAAGTGAAGCAAGACCGAAAAAGACATACATTATTGATATACCCATCCGAAAAAAGTCCAGCGCCACAAGCGATCACCGGAATCAAATTCTTCCAGTTCGTCTTTCCCAGCGGCGTTTGTCCTTCGTTGACGACGGTATCGACATTGGCATCTTGTTGATGATCGACGGGTTGCGCTGAGGCCTCAGATTCGGCCTTGCGCCGGCGGCCGAGTCCGAACATTGTTTTGTTGCGCCGGCATGGGATGTGTATAAGTCGACCGTATAAGGTATGCTTCGACTTCGACTTGATACCTTACTTTGCGAATATTGGAGAGTCGTAGGTAGGTTTGAAAGAAAAAGTATGAAAGGAAAGAGGAGTAAGAAGAAAAAGGTGAAAGGGAGGAAGAGAAGAAGAAAGAGGCTGTCGACTTGTCGTAAACTTTTACTAACTTGAAAGCTACCCTGAAGCTACTAGTGTAGCTATCAGCTCAGCTCAGCTCACCCAGAACCGAGGCAATGGAACTGTGAACAAAGAAGGAAAGAAAAGAGGACAATCACAGGGTCGAGAACTGAAGGAATGGAAGTTGGATAGGTAAGTGGCGGCACGTGGGCGGATAGACGGACTGAGACTGGTGGGCTGGTGGGGGACCGGGTCCTCCTCACCACGATACATACTCGATCAAATGCTTTAATTCCGATTTCCATGTTTTTCTTTTTCGAATATTTGACATTCCTGTTTCGGTATAAGTTTGACAAAAAAAGATGGCCCGGGGATGAGAAGGCTGGTAACTTCCCTGGCAGGAACGTTCGTTCGGCGGCATGGCACACGATAGTTATCCTACCATTCAACTTTACCTGCCAGTTGCAATGCAGCGTTCCGTGCTCGGTGCAACCTTCACGACATTTGCAAGGGTATCGACAACGACCCAGCAAGCGAGGAGACTTCGTCAACTTTTCTCAACCTCCTCCTCTCCCAGATCAGATTTCACAATAAGGACGAATCTTTCTCTTCGAGGTACAGTAAAACAGGGGCCCAAAAGATCATCGCCTTGCATCTGCTCACTCTTCCTCGCCGCTTATCTCGCCCGCCATCTCGCCCTCCGCCAATTCAGAGTACCTGATAAAGAATCCCAAAGCATGGAACAGAACCCCTTGTTTATCCCCACAAGTTTCTCTCCGAAGCAATCCACAAGCCCACCAGCCCACAGCTTTCCGCGAAGCTCCATTCAGAGACTCCTCTCTTCCCACGTGGAGAGATCCCAGCTCGTGGAACCCGCTGTTTTTGGTTTAAGATCTTGCCTTTTCCCTCCACCATTTCTTCCTCCTCTTTCATTCTCAACCTCATCTGGGAATTTCCCGTCACGCGGGCACCTCGTGGCTTCTGCAATCTTGTGCTACCTATTTAGAAATCTCAAGGAGTGTGACCAAGTCGTCCAGGTGACGTTGCCCTGCATGAAGGCTTGTTTGGAGCCTGAGAGGATGCCTTAAAATCGGTTTCCAGGCTTATCGAATCGGGCATAGCGCTTCATAAGAGCAGTGTGGTGGGTGTCAAGCTTTCAAGGCTTTCAAAGGCTGGGCCGGATAAATCGACTGTGTTCGATTCCAAATTGACTGTGTGGGGCCCATACAAACTGACAGCCAAGACCAAAAGCTTGGCATCGCTTGGCATTGCTGTCGCGCGGCCGCAACCTTCACCAAGTTATTACTAAAAGACATTGTTTTAAACTACGACAACGAGGGTTCAAAACCACCTTTTTCAGAGCGATGAACTCTCATTCACACGCGGGGGCCTCTCACCAGCCCCCTACAACCCCGGAACTAACCCTAACACCTAACCCTAACCGCTAACCCTAATACTAACCTTAGGGGCAGCCCGCGAAAAGCTACACAGTTGATTTATCATGGCACACAGTCGATTTATCCGGTCGGTTTTCTGTTCCTTGTCACTGCTTGTCCGAAGCTTAGCGCTGTTCCCCGCAGTGCTCGGCGCTGTGAGATGGCTTGGATAATAGCGGGTTGTGGGGTTTAACGTGCCGGGAGCCGACCTCTCTTGACTTCACGATGGGTTTTAAACCATCTCGAAGGTTTGAAGTTGTAGAGTTGACTTCATGGTGTTTACATTTGGGAACGAAGATAAAGTCAAAATCAGAAGTCAAAATTTTACAAGAAAAAGAAAGTATCTTAGGTGGGATCGTTTGAAATAAAAAAGCACTGTTGGTTCTAACCGATGTACCTCACCAAGTTCACCACAACACGGTGCCGAACTACCGTAGGATTCGACGTCGGCAAGGTATATAGCCTTCGGTACGGTCACACACATACTGTACACCCACGCATCTTCCGAATACGGAAGTCTCCGAATGGCATCACAGACGGTCCTTGGCGTTAACATCTGATCGATAGGCTTACGTTGCACCGTACTGTTCCAACTGTATGAAATTGTTGGATCTTTGGAGCTGACAAAGTGATGGGTATCGTTCATCTATTAACATCTCTCGTATTTACACCTTTTCATTAATGCCACTTGAGTTCAGACACCACTACTACTTAGCCCACGGCGCCTTCGTCACCGCAAACTGGTTACTCGCGGTCCCCGGCGTTCCGCTCGGGAACGACTCCGGCGGCGGAGGTCCCGTATTCGGGGCTCCTCCCGGCCCTCCACTAGGCTTAAATGGCGTGAACCTGTTCGCCGGAGATGGTCCAACTCCCGCTCCCGATGACCTTGCCCACGGCGCGGCCGTCATCGGGGGAGGCATGCCAGCCTCAGCTCCAGGTGCCTGCGCAGGAGCCTGAGCCCAAGGTGCCGCTGTCCCTGTGATACCTCCAGGACCGGAAGGTTTTTGGGCCCAAGGTGCTGTCGTTACTGGACCACCGCCGGCGGCACCGGGTGCCCGAGTTTGAGCCCAAGGTGCTGCCGTGCCCGTGAGCCCTCCCGGTCCCGATGGTCTTTCCGTAGGAATACCAACACCACCAGTAACCGCAGCCGAAGCAGCGGAAGCAACAGGCTGATTCTGCATATGCACGCTTTGCACGGATACTCCCGCCTCCGGATCCTTCTCCCACTGGAACAGACTTCCAAATGGGAAGTGTTGCACTACCGGGAACTTGCTAAGCACCTCTGCGTTGTACATCTTGATCATGCCCTTGTTGATCTTGCCCCAGCCGTCCTTGATTCCCGAGACGTCATAAAGGATAGGGCTGTGTTCCCAAAAGGGACCCTTCTTGACGTCGTAGATGAAGCCGATGGCGGAGAAGTACATGTTCTCGGTGCGGTAGCGCTCGACGGCGGTGGCTTTGGTGATGTCGCCGGGCTTGGGGGCGTTAGGGACGGAGCCCTCGAGGGGTGTGGGTTCGTTGGGCGAGGAGATGGGGCGGGTGTATTGCGCTGAGCCGAAGATGTAGGGGACGAAGGAGTGGTCGTCGAGACCCCAGACGCCGTGGGAGCCGGCGGGCTCGAGGGTGTAGGTTAGGATTAGACGGCGGATGACGCGGAGGTAGCTGTAAGTCTGTTAGTTTCGCGAAACCACAAGAGGGAAGGAAAGGGTCGGCATACGGTTCAACAACACCCAAAACAATCCTCCTCTCCACCTCCCCATCCTCATCATTCTCCTCTCCCTCAAACCCACCCAGCTTCCACAGTCCACCCAAGAACATCATAAAGCTCAACTCATGTCCCGTCCCGTAATCCAACCGCTGCGCACTCCCAAACCCACCCAAGAAATACGCCTTGAGCTCTTCCAAAGGCCCCACAACGTCCGGCTTCTGCTCATTTGTCTTCTTACCACTGTCTCCCTCCGTCTCCGTCTCCGTTTCCGTCCCCTCTTCCTCCTCTTTATTCTGTCTCTCCTCCTTGGTGGTACCCGCGCCCTCCCACCTTAAAACCCCACCAGGCAAATACTCCCTCAATAACCCATCCGCCCTCTGCTCCAACAACTTATACCACGTCCTAAAGCTCACATTACCAAACCTCCTCGGACCAGGATCAGGCGGCGCCTCGTCAATGATCGCTTCCACCTTCTTCAACAACCGCTGTAACTTCCTGATCGATTCGGGCTCCTCCTTGTCTGTTCCCTCCTTAGGTAAAGGGAAAGTCTTGATCTCTTCCCTTGGCAGCGATTCATCCTTATTCCTGCGTAATAACTGGAGTTTGGCCGCTAGCGCGTCTTTGGGTGGTTCATTGGCTTCCTCCGCCTTTTGTTGTTGTTGTTCGTCTTTTTTGGGTTCGGAAGAAGTGGAAGCTGTGTTGGTGGTGGAGGGAGCTGCGGTAGACTTCTTGATGATTCGCGGGACGAGAGCGTGGTTGAGCTGGAGGATCCAAACGCAGATGTCGCGGTAGGCTTTGGAGGTCAGGAAGTGCGAGACGTCGGGGCCTTCGTTGATGCGTTTGGCTGGGCGGAGGAAGCGGTGGGAGGGGGTGGTGGAGGGGTTGGGGATTTCGAGCTTGGGGAGGGGTGGGTAGGTTGTCGGAGAGGAGCTTGTGGGAGGCGGAGGTTTGAATGTTGGATCCATTGTAATCGTCTTTCGTCTTTCGAAATGGACCTGTGATTTAACTTGTTGTGATTTAAGTCGACGTTCAAATTGTTTCGAGGTTGTAGGTTCAAGGGGAAGTTGTCAAGTGGGGGAAGAGCTATCGGAAGTGTTCCTTATGAGTTGGGCTCCGATAAGCGCTGGACCCCACTGTCGTCATAGGGGTTTGCGGGGAGCAGATTGGCGGGAAAGGGGTCGCCCGGGGACACTCCATGTTGCCTGGCGTAAACAGAGCCCCAAGGTCCAGGCGGGGATCACCTTTCGATGATCAGGATCGAAGGATAAAAACAGTCTAAAGACAACTTCATCTGAAGAGGCATGGGAGATGGCTTGCTAGGGCAAAACAGAATGTCACGAAAGGTCCCGAAGTTGGTACAAAACCGAAACATGTCTTGCATTTGGCTAATGTAAGGTACCTCTGCCCTTCCGCTGGGTATGATGCAATGCCACTTCATGAAAGCCAACAAATCCCGAGACATCATTGTGCGTCTCCTTCAGCCTGTCCCTTTTGGATTGTTGTTTGAACCCTTCCCTCTCTCCTTTCTTCAACCAGTCTTGTTGGGTTGCTCAGACTGCCCGTAGCAGTTCTATCATTCCCGAGTGTGCCCTTGTCGATTGGTATCAACCACTATATCCCTGTACCTCTCAAATCTTTGATACATCTCTATTAAAATATTATGTAACTGCAAACCATGGTATTCGCTTTTGCGCCTCATCGCCAAGTCGTTATCAAGTCGTTTGTGCTGTTTCTAGCGCACCTCCACTCCAGGAGACCCTCCGAATCCAAGACCGATACCCTCCTCCGGAACATGGAGAGCGCCTAGTCGCTCATCCAGCCAACGCGCCAACTCTTCCACTTGCCTCCTCATTGCCCGGACGCTCGAGGCTGACGGACCGCGGGCGGCTGCTGTGGCATTGTTAACGGCGTTGGTGTTGCTGCCTTGACTGGTCGACGCAGATGGCGCCGCGTTGTTGGATGTGCTAAGGGGCGTGTTTTCCCCAGAGAGATCCGCTTCCCTCTTCGACCTCGCCGACGTCGCTGACGATGATGTAGGTGTCCGATGTGGTCCCGCGCGCAAGGGAAGATGATGCTGGTGACCGGGGTCGAGATGTGGTGTCGGCGGCCCCTCTCCATTCGCCTCCGTCTCCCCTGATTGTTTCCCGTTGCCATGTCCCTCTTCACCACCCATGCATATGAACAGCATACCGCACCTCAGCCTCCTGATGACAAACACCAGCCCGTTGTCCATTTGCACCGTGACCGCCTGTCCAGGCACTGGCCGCGCCCTTAGCCCGCCGCCTCCTGCTGCGCCCCCCCTCGATGTCCCAACCGTGCTCTGACTAGCTGTGCTCCCTGTTGGACTCCCAATGACGTGGTGGTCCTCCACCGCATGCGCGCCGTCGCCACCGTATCCGGAGCCTGACGGGTGATGGAGTCCCCAGAGCGAGGCGACAATGCGCCGTTGCCGCCT